>BBSZ01012863.1:0-38035 GCA_000981365.1 Subanguina moxae | reverse complement strand
TATGACTATGAGTATGGCTATGACTATGAGTATGACTATGAGTATGTGTCTAAATATGAGCTTCATAGTCTATGACTATGAGTATGGCTATGACTATGAGTATGACTATGAGTATGTGTCTAAATATGAGCTTCATAGTCTATGACTATGAGTATGGCTATGACTATGAGTATGACTATGAGTATGTGTCTAAATATGAGCTTCATAGTCTATGACTATGAGTATGGCTATGACTATGAGTATGACTATGAGTATGTGTCTAAATATGAGCTTCATAGTCTATGACTATGAGTATGGCTATGACTATGAGTATGACTATGAGTATGTGTCTAAATATGAGCTTCATAGTCTATGACTATGAGTATGAGTTTTGAAAACACTGCTCCCAGCAATTTGGCAATTGCACTTTACTTCAAAGATGCTTAATATTTGTGGCTCTGCTAGCCAAAATTGCCAACACTGTCTTTCAGTACTACTTGCTGGATTTCATGCGGTGTCCCAAGTGTCAGCAACCTTGTGAAGTGAAAATTGCAGTCCAAGCTCCAACCAATAGAATTCTCTGCAGTAAGTGTCAAATCAAATAGTGACACTAATTCTATTACCACTTTTCCACATGAAATTTTTAGAAAAGCTGCAGTGCAACACCGAAAAAGCGACAACTTCAAATGTTACAGTCATCCATGTTTCCGGCAATGCCAGGTCGAAACCAACTTCGGATAAGGAGCAGCCACAACAAGATGTGTTTCCCTCCAAGCCAATGCCTTACCCTTCAGCAACAGCAGCAGTGGAAGGAGCAGCTACAGTCAATCTAACTGCAAAAAGCGGTCAACCCAACTGTAAACAGCCGTCCTGGAATTGTTATGACTGCAAACGCCGACTTAGTGCCAAATCCATCAAATCATTGAATGCGATCAGTCGCTTCTGTGACTGTAATCTGGCCAAAGCAGTGGGCATTCAGGTGGGTTGGTTTTGTTTTTTATTTTCACTGCAGCGGCTCAAGTCTTTTGATATGTAGGCATATTATTTACATTTTGCAAAAGTTACTTGAAAACTTATTGTTTGTATTCACATTTGAGTGGCTGGGGAATGCCTCCAGGCTCAACCCATTAATATCGGCTCCATGTGCTATGACTAATTAATGACGCACTTTTTTATTAGGCGGCATTGCTGTCCTTTTCTTTTGTGATGAGAAATACAAAGAGTTGTTGTGATATTATGCAGATGAATGTCAAACTATTTGGTTTTATAAAACAAAAATTTGTGATATACATGTATGTACCCACAAAAAATAGTGGAGAAATTGGACCAAGAAAAGAAATTTTACCTACACTTTACCGCAAATTGCTCAGAAATAGGGTTGTCGAGGGCTGTACACCATAATTTACGCGAAATTTTGTTACGAGGTACATTTGTTACACGGTCACTTTGTTACGCCACAAAAATTTGCATATACCGTATTTACTCTATTAAGCGGGCACCCTCTAATAAGCGGGCACCCTAGCTAATGAATTTGCAGCTCTTCCTCAGTCGTTTGAGATCTATCTCATTATGTTTCCCAATAAAATTTGAATTATGATACGAGAAAAGGCCGAAAATTAAGCGGGCACCCTCTAATGAGCAGACCCCCTAGCAAAGGGTCGAAAAATAAGCGGGCATGCCCGCTTAATAGAGTAAATACGGTAATCATTTACAATACCCATTTTTTGAAAGGATTTCTTTATCTGAGGCACTCCTGTAAGCAAAAAAACCTCAGGAATCCAAATCTGAAAACAGAATTTCAAGAAGAGGCTTGGTTGCTGAGATATGATCAAAACTAGGAGAAAAAAAGGATAAAAACTAAGTTTGCGGCTGGTTATGATCATATCGTAGCAACCAAGCCTCTTTTTGAAATGTTGTTTTCAGATTTGGATTCCTGAGGTTTTTTTGCTTACAGGAGTGCCTCAGATAAAGAGATCCTTTCAAAAAATGGGTATTGTAAACGATTATATGCAAATTGTTGTGGCGTAACAAAGTGACCGCGTAACAAATGTACCTCATAACAAATTTTCGCCTAAATTATGGTGTACAGCCGTTGTCGAGCGCTCGGCTCGACAAGCCTACTCAAAAACACCCGAAACATCAAAAAGTTTCGTGGCTCGGAGAAAATTTCCCCTTACACTACGTTTCCAATGAGAGGAGAAAGAGAAAGTGGAGGAGAAAGATAAAATGGAAGAGGCGGAAAAAGAGAAGAGTGTTTCCAATAGAAAGAATTCTTGCAGGAATTTTTCAGAAGATTATTTTTATAACTTTTGTTTTTCCATGTGATTTGCTTTTTCCAGCGGTAACGTACTAACAAGGCAATTAAAGTAAATAGCGTGTACATAATAAATGCAAAACACTCAGGTTTAACATGTTTAAGCAAACAAAAAATCAAAATTCTTGCAAGAATTCTTTCAAGATTTCAAATCCACTTGAAAGGCAAAAGAGAAGGAGAAAGAAAATCTTTTGTTGAAAACACCCGGAAGAGAAAGAGAAAGAATTCTTCGAGCAATTCTTTCCATTGGAAACACAAAATTCTTTTTCTTTCTCCTTCTCTTTCTCCTCTCATTGAAAACATAGTGTTAGGCACCTTGTCGGGGACATTTTTACCCTACTGATAGTGGTATCTTTAAAAATCGGCTAATCTCTCAGTCCATGCAGTCAACGCTCTATAATTAACAATCGTATTTTTCGTGATGCTTTATTTAACAACAGAACATCAAAGTGTCCCCTATACCGTAATTAATAGTCGAGCTGGAATGTTGTTGGATTGATTCTCGCCTTCTTCGACCGTATTCAACTTGGGAAACTATCAACTGCGTCTTTTGGACATTGAAAAAAGTTATTTCCACAAGCACCATTCCACCTTTATTGGCGTATCGTATAACCTCTATTCATCCTCCCCCCTCTCTCGTCATGACAGTCGGTGGTCAACGATTTTTTACGACTCAACCACCCGACAATTGGGTGCTGACATAATACTCAAAAATATAGCCCTGAATCTCAGCTATATTTTTGAGTACGATATCAGTACCCAATTGTCGGCTGGTTGAGTCGTGAAAAATCGTTGACCACCGACCGTCATGACGAGAGAGGGGGGAGGATGAATAGAGGTTATACGGTATATTGTATTGAATAGAAGGGAATTATGCTCCAGAATAGTCATTGAAATAATATCTACGAGCGCACTTTGTTGTTCTGTTGTTAAATATAGCAACACGAAAGAAAACGAGCGTTAATTATGCACCAACCCACTAGTATGCCCTTGGGCTCATCTGATTGGTTCTATTTTGTATATAATATGGGTGCTCATTTAATTTTTTGATTTTTTTTTTATAAAATTTGGTTAATCCTTGCTGTAAACAGTATTTGTTTTGCAACAAAAACTGAATGGATTGATTGGTAAAAATGAGCTGCTGTTAATAAGTGATTTGATAATCTAAACGTGAACCAAAATCCTTGCTTGCAAATCTCACTTGTTATATTTTTCAGAAATTCAAGGCTCTGACGTGCTTGCAGTGCTGCGTGGATCGACACAACGGCCATTCTCTGCTCACTCTGATACAATTGGAGAAGGAGAACCACAAGTTGATGCATGAACTACGGCAAATAAATCAGCGACTGGAGCACTTCTCTCTAGTCTTTCAAGAAAAAGAGGGTCAAGCAAGCAAGACTGATCTCTCTTCAGTTGTACATGCCAAACAGGTCAGTTCGCAATTATCACGAAATCAACTTACTAATCTTTCTTTTCCAGATGCTAATGCGAGAATCCAAGCAGTGCTACGACAAGTTTACTCTGCTATTGGAAAATCATTTTTTAAGAAGTTTGCCTTCCGACCAAGTTTCTGCAATTCGCAGTCGTTTGTTAAGCGGTGTCAACCGACTTCAGAGGATGTGCTCCTGGCTGGAGGTAGGAATTTTTCGAGTTCCAATAAATTTTTTTTATTAAGGAGGACACTTGTACTCAATCATCTGGCAATAAAAGCACTCTTCGTTCCAACAACTTGGCTGTTAAGGACGATTCCATCAAGGTGCCTTTTAAGAGCAATTTAAAAAGTTCGGGTGTGGCCACTGCAGCAGCTACTATATCCACTCTCCTACACCTCTATTGCAATTGTTGTGAGGAAGATGTGAAAGAACAGTATCGATTACAATTTTCAAGCTTGGAAAAGAATGTTAATGTTTTGGGCAGCTCCTTTGGAGAAGGCTGTGGAGTACCCGACGCAGATGAGCCGGTCTTTGAGTTACTCAAGGACTCCATTAGACTGATAAATGCTATTCTAGATGAGTGAGTATTTTTTTTAAATGAGATCATTGAATTTTTTGAGGGAAGAGAATTTGTGATTGGTCAGTCGGAAAAAAGTTACACCGCGTTGAAATCATCCAAAAGCCATGAAGGTCCAAGAAATTTTGTTGTAAATTTTGAGTTGACTTGCGCATCGAGAAATTAAGGGGTTGCGAGTCAGTCTGGATTCAAGCTGGGTGTCGTTCAATTTAGAATAATTTTTGAAGGAAGTGGTATAAGGCTTAAATATGTTTAGAAGAAGAATTTAATCAAAGTGATCACGTTTTCTGTGCTAGCTAAGTTCTAAATAAATTCTCAATTTGTAGAAGAATAGCGCCAGAGATGTTGTTGCTCTTCGAAAGCGCTTTCTTGCACACCTTCAAAGCGTTAAATAGTCTCTCGAAAAAGCCTCGTTGTGTCACTAACATGCCAGAGAGACGACAACAGCTGTGGAAACTCGTTCAAACTTCTTTCAGTGAATTGCTACGCATCACCAGTTTGGTTAGTCCTTACCAATTATAATTCCTCTTATATTTGTTTATTGCAGCACTGGTCCAGCGCTAACGTGGATCGCGTGGAAGTGGTGGGGGATCTGGCATTGTTGTGCTCTGTGTTCGCAGACGTTTGTGACACTGCCACTGTGCTCTTGTGCATGATCGAAGCAGCGAGGGCACGAGCTAGCTGGCAGTCCAATACCAGATTGGAAGCAGATAATGAACACTGTGCTAGAAGAATGGAAGCTCAACTCAAGGTTATCTTTATTAAAATAATTAAACTTGTTTATTCTTAAAGAATAAAGTCACCGAAACAAAGAACATATATAGAGGAAATAATTGGTGAACAGTTTACCGCTTTCTAGTCACTAAACATATTTTCACGAGCAAACTTCAGTCGACTTTCGATGTGACGAGCAAGAAAACGAGGAGCAGGGTTTATTTTGGAATGTACAAGATTTTCATTTCGCCAAAGGGATAGAAGAGCAGAAGTTTTTGACACCCTAAACATGGTAAAATTGACTGAGAAGTGAAAACTTCGTGATGCCTGAGGGTCCAGTTCACGGTTAATTTCATTTGCGCTCTTCGTAGAATTGGAGGCCTCTTTTGAAATTCGAGGCTCATCTTGCTTGCTCGCTTTGTCTTTCATCCCCTATGCTTCTTGACATCATATCGCTGCAGATTGCTCAGAAACTTGTGACAATGCAAGCCGTTCAACCAAGCTCCCTGCCCATTATATATATATAAGATGCCCAGAAGACACTAGCAGAACATAGGTCAAAAACACAATATGTCTAATACTGCAATGGGTCGTTTTTGACCCATGCCGTAATTCTAGTGTTAAAATAGATTTAGCGCAGAACAAACACAAAAATAAGATAAAAAAACAGAAAATAGTACTTCGTTCCAAGTGTTCGTATGCATCAGTATTTTTTTTGCATTGCGAAATTAGGGGTATTCGTATAATTATGCATCGCACTTTACTAACTCTTTATTTATAGGAAATAGATGAAAATTTGATGGAGTGTCGTCGCATCCAAAAGTTGAACGAATTGTGCTCTCAAACTAGAGTGATCAAGCCGACTCAGCGCAAAAAGAAAAAGGCCCAGATCAAATCCGATCGCCCTAAATGGTTTTGGAACAGATGGCTGGTAACTAGGAAGTACTCGGTGGGAGACTTCAAAGTCTGACTCTTTGTGTTCCTGTTTGTTTTATTGAAGAAAGCTTTAAAACTGTGAAAGATTCCCAAAATAACTGATAAATATCAAAATAAATGTCACTTACAGTAAATAGTTTGAATCCTTAAGCACATCTTAAAATTAAAAGTCGAGGCATATGAAAAAAAAATTTAGATCCTATTTCTATCAAAAAATTGATAAGTGACAACTCGCTCATTGTGCACAAGGTTTTACGGGGTAACCGGGAGTTTATTTTTGATTAACTTCTAGGGGATGCGGAACAGGGGCTTAACACGGTAAATACGGTAGATATAGCTCCTTACATTATGAGTCCTTACATTACGACGCTGATCTGAGCGATTTGAAAGCTTACAAAAGAAGGTGCTTTGATAAGCCAAATCATTAGCCCACTGGTACTCAACTGGACAACATACCTTCAAAAGTGACTTATTAAATGAATGCCAGGTAAACTGTATACATGTCTTTTTTCAGCTCTTCACTAATTTTTTTAGGAATGCCATAAAAAAGTTTGTCCAGCCCACATTGCTCCATGCGTAATCTACACAAACTGCGCGTTTGCCTCTCCATAAAATAAAAAAGCCAAAGCCACAAAGACGACACCACCCAAATTCACTACAAGAATACAAATGCAGCAGCTAGAATAACAGGGTGGTCGATGCTATTTACCGTATTTACTCTATTAAGCGGGCATGCCCGCTTAATAGAGTAAATACTTAAATTGATTAAGTGTAAACGTCCATTCTCTCCACCACCCTCAACAATTTTAGAATACAATGAAGAGGATATTTTTAATTACATTCTAATTTGTTGAAAACCAATCTGGTGTGTTGGCTGAACAAAGGCTCACAAACGAAAAACTAATAATCAAACAGATTCACACTACAAACAAATCTAGGAATATGACATGCCCAGTTGTATCAACATACCTTCTCATTATTTTTCAGGTAGAAGAGCCACAAAAAATATATGTGTTTATATGCAAATGGATACAGAAGTTAGAGAAGGAAACAGTCGAAAATGAGTATTTGAGATAAAAAAAAGAGGCTGAAGCAGATGGTTATACAGCCAGCTTCCACACCTACAAGCTGCCCTGTTTGGAGATATGTGAATAGGAAAAATTTCGCATTAAATTTAGTTTTTTTGTCTGCTGAATACCCAATTTAGGTGTGATTTTTCAGTTAAATTGATCAAAAACCCTTGTTGAAAGAAAAATATTTTATTATAGCTACGTATTTGTTGACTAAGGGTATAAGTGGTTAAATAAATTTATTTTCTAAAAAAGTATGGATTTGAGAAGAGAGAACATGGTATTTCTGTCGCTTCTCCTCGCCTTTAAATATATTTCTGTTGCGGCAAAAAGTAAAAAAGTGTCGATACAAGATGGTGATAATGCTAAAGATAGTGGTAGTAATGGCCTATTTCAATATGACTGTGTGTTGCCGGACGGAAAGCCTTACAAGTCCACAATACGTGAGTTTAACCTTTAAGAATAAGAGTGAGTTTAAAAAAACAAATTTGCAATCTTGTAGAGAAGAAAAAATGCTACAAAATGGTATATAATGTTTGCTTATGTAGCAAGGGCTGTACACCATAATTTACGCGAAAATTTTTTACGAGATATATTTGTTACGCGGTCACTTTGTTACGCCACAACAATTTGCATATACTCCTTTACAGTACTCATTTCTTGAAAGGATTTCTTTATTCTGAGGCACCCCGGTAGGCAGAAAGACCTCAGGAATCCAAATCTGAAAAGATAATTTCAAAAAGAGGCTTGGTTGCTGCGATATGATCATAACCAGCCGCAAACTTAGTTTTTATCCTTTTTTTCTCCTAGTTTTGATCATATCTCAGCAACCAAGCCTCTTCTTGAAATTCTGTTTTCAGATTTGGATTCCTGAGGTTTTTTTGCTTACAGGAGTGCCTCAGATAAAGAGATCCTTTCAAAAAATGGGTATTGTAAACGATTATATGCAAATTTTTGTGGCGTAACAAAGTGACCGTGTAACAAATGTACCTCGTAACAAATTTTCGCGTAAATTATGGTGTACAGCCGTAGCAAGCTTATCATATATAAATTTATGACAAGATAAAAACGCGGGAACTTATGCTACAATCCAATACTAGCGAACTATCAAAATTTCAGCGTTGAAGTAGTGATTATCTCATTTTTTTAGCTTTCTGGGTGTCTTTTTTGCTTCATTTATTAAGTTAAAGCTATATTAATTTAAGATATGGCCCCAGGGGTCCACGGTACAAAATTTGAAAATTTTCAAATAATGCGGTTAGCTCCAGGACTCCGATTTGGGTTAAAACAGAAATACTGTTCTCTATTATGCAACAATAGTAATATGCAGTTACTTTTTATACCCAAATTTATTAGCATGTCCCAAATACACACCAGATGGAAGAGTGGTTCTAAGAGCTCCTGCCGGAAACCCAAATCCATGTGCCAATGCCGGTCGATTTGTCAATGCCTATTGCATTGCCGACTATAACTGCAACAACAACAATAATTTTAACAACAACAACCAAGGAGGAGCCAACAACAATCAACAGTTCAACAATACCAATCAACAAAGCCAAGTGGAATGCATTAGAGGATACTGCTGTACCAGAACCACCACCCAGAAGAACAAAGTGAACGTGCGTAACCAGAATGACATCTCTTCCTGTCCTAATGGAGGATACAGCATGGGAGGCAACACTTGCTCTCAGGATAGAGACTGTAATCCAAATGATGTTGGCAGGGCGGCTAGAGGCTATTCTCTTCTGGTTGGTCACTTTTAGTCATTCCAATAGGGTAAGTTTCTATTTGTAGAAGTGCATCAATGGTAACTGCTGCTCCCGTCCCTACAAAAAACCTAGCCAGAATCAGATTTGCTTGAATGGTGGAAGATCTACAGGTCGTGACTGTGTGCTCAATGACGATTGCCAGGCTGTAAGCATATATTTAATTTGATAAATTAAAACTTCAATTTATGATAAATTTGTAATTCAACTTGCTATATAGGCCACTGCCCAACTCAATAACAACCAAAGAGGACGCAACAATAAAAGGATCAACAACAAAGATGCTAACAACGACAATTGGGGTGGAGCAAGAAATTTGAGAGTGGAGTGTGTAGAGCACACATGTTGCAGGTATTTTTCCTACACATGAACAAAAGAGCTCAAATTTGTTTCACGTTTTTTATTGTACAGACAATCTTTGATAATCCGGCATCCCAAAAGACCACTTATTGAGGATGCTCGATTTATGAGATGCCGGATTAACGAGAGTTGACTGCATACCGTATTTTTTTCTAATTATGCCTACACTTTAGCCTATTGTCTTAGCTACAATTTGGGTGGTAAGTTGCCTAAAACTTGTTTGGAAAAGTAAGTCAAAAGCACAATTTTGAATTGGGGGGGGGGGGTTGTGGCTCTATTAGAGAGAATACGGTATATATATACATGATTTACGACTTTCTTTTATTAAACCTTTGTGTTGCAGCCAACCCAATCGACGTTTCAATGATGGAAAGGACTCTGAAGAGTACTCTAATGATGATAGTGAGGATTCTGAGGAGGATACAAGTGTTTGCAGTAATGGAGGAATGGTTCTTAGGTAACTTTTGGAATCAATAACATATTTTTAGTTGACTTTAGCTTCTAATTTCGTGTCTACCACGGGAAAATAGTTAGTCGGGAAAAAATATAGAATGCAAGGTTGCCAGGTCTAAAATTTCAAAATAAGTTGTCTAAAAATAAGAACTTAGTATAAAATTTAAAAAAAAATTAAGTAAGGTATTTTCTCTAACAGAAAAGCATCCTCTGTTTTATAATCCAATAGGGTCCGAATTTCATCAAAACTCTCTATATACTGGTACCTTGATTTCAAAATAAATTCACTCTCTCGGTTGACCAGTACCCCAGTTAACAGCTACTTCGTTTATCCGGGATCCCAAGTCCAGTCCGCAGGGGTGCCGGATAACCGAGAGTCAACTGTATAAAAACAATCTGTATAGAAAGCGCATAATCTTCTGGAACAAAAGTTTTGTACACTTGAGCCGGTTGCCAACACGGATACGATCATTTATTTTGAGCTATGAATGGTGTGCTTCTAGAAAACTGTTTCATCTGATAAACAAAAATTTTCGTAGACCACGCTCTTAAAGGAATCGGGAACTCTCTTGCTGTTCTTTTCAGCAAACCTCGAAATTTAAGCATAATTTCTTAGCGCTATAAGTAAAAATAAATAAAAGTAGCAGTATTGACAATGCGAATTCTGATATTTACCTTATTTCTTCTAATAAGCTCCCTCTTCTCAAATAAAAAAAAATGTTTGTAACATTGTGTTTCTGTGACCTATATTTTGTTGGCGACTCCTGGGCATGTTATATACCAAAAAGTAGCCTAGATTCTATGCTATCTTTGGTATATAATATTTCCAACAACTACCAACAAAATATAAGTCAAAAACACACTGTCACAAAACAAGTCTTTTTTGAATTTATGGGGGGGGAGGGCTGATTAGAGGAAATGTGGTATTTATCTTTCTCCCATCGAAAAGCTTCGAAAATACGTTTATAACAAAGTTTAGGTGGTCGCAGATAAAAAAAAAACCGATAGTTAAGTTTATGAGCTTTCGGTATTGATGTTATGGGTATATAATCTGTCCGAAAAAATATTTAAAAAAACCCTAAAAATATAAGGAAGGTTCAAAAATTGAACTGCTGCCAAGGAGTATGACCATAGGGATTCCCTATTAGGGAGACAGACATGCAAAACACTATAGAAGTCAAAAAAATGGTGTATTTTTTTAGAATTCAGCATTTCAGATGCTAAATACTTGATGATAAATTTTCATCCAAACTAAAGAGCAAATAAAAAAGTTTTCTTGGTTTCTTCAGATAAATTTTAGAGACGACGGGGGACAAGTAATCTACTGCAGAAACCACAATGAGTGTGGTGGCTACATAAGCAATGGTCGTTGGTCCGCCGTCTGCAGCCGTGGACGATGCTGTTCCAACACTGGAGGCATGAATGGAGGGCGACGTCGTGGGTCTGACTTCCGCAGAGGTAGTGCTGTGTGCAGTAGTCTGGCAAGTATCTATGTAGGAAAACACTGTAGCAGAGCTTTCGATTGTGGACGTTCCTCCTATAACACCTACAGTTGTGTTGGAGGTTATTGTTGTGAAGAGGACAATGATGTGGCTGACATTAGTCTTGGAAGGGGAAGTCAAGGAGACAAAGTCTGCAACTACCAAGGCTTCTTCCTAGACAGTGACTGTGTAGACGATAGGGACTGCCCTCTAAGCAATAACCCAGCAAGAGCTATTGTCTGCATCAACCGCTTATGTTGTTCCATGCCCACGCGTCTGGACGACTATGAGGTCGAGAATGGTTTCAATGGACCAGACTCAGAGTTTTGTGCAGGCGATGAGTACGGTCACTACTTAGAGGAGACCTGCGTCACCGACTCTGATTGTCCAGTCTATGCTGTAGGGACTGGAGTGCGCATCCCTGTGAGGTGTAAAGGGGGTCTGTGTTGCGCTCTTGGCTCTGGCAGAGGCACATCTCAGCTGAAAGATTTGGGAGACATTGGACCTGTTGTTGGCCAGCAGAGACAACCCATTCCTAGTAGACCGTCTGGGAGTGTGGGTAGGTTTCAATTTGTTGTAAATATATTTTAAATGTTTTGAGTACTAAAAAGGGAATAAGACATTTTTGTCTTCCTTTTTGCTTACCGTATTTACTCTAATAAGCGGGCACCCCTAAATTCAAAAAAATGTGTTTGTGGCATTGTGTTTTTGACCTATGTTCTGCTGGTGTATTCTGGACATGTCATATACCAAAATGTAGCTTATAATCTACGCTACATTTTGGTATATAACATGCCCAGGAGCCACCAATAAAATATGGGTCAAAAACACAATGCCACAAACACTTTTTTGAATTTAGGGGTGCCCGCTTATTAGAGTAAATACGGTAGATTTTAATTTCCATTCCCAACTTTCGGGACACACGGTATGAATATTCAACCTTTAAGTTGGTAGAACACTTTTTTATGTCTGCACATCAAGCGTTAATTATGATGCTTTGATTAACTGCTTATTCCAGTGATATTCCCAACAAATTTGTTGACCATATTGGCCCGTAGTAAATGAATGGGGCTATGTGCCCTATCCCCGGTACCCCAGGATAAGTACTCCTGGAGGTACACGCCCCCAGGGGTACGTTTATTTACTACGGTTCGAGGTCACGTACCCCTGCCCTCATTCATTTACTACGGGCCATTAAGTTTATAAATTTGAGTGCAAACATACAGCAGTGTACCCAATTTATTTATTTTTTGTTCTCTTGCTGTTGTAATGGTTGCTTGCGTCTTACTACTACTTCTCCTACGTCACCACCACTACTAACAAGAAGAGGAGTAGCAGCACTCCCACTGCTCTCATTTCTAAATTGCATTGGTTGTAAACCGACAGCAGCAACAGTAAGCAGCCACACAAAAAAAACAGCCAAAACAACGGAAAGCAGCCAACAAGAGAAGAGAAAAAAGTAGTAGTAGCACTAGTCGGCGGAAGAAGGAGACTAAGAAGCAGGGGGAGCAAGTGTTGAGTGCATAGCAGAAAAAAATGGATAGAAAAAGTTGAGTCGCCTTTACAACCAACTATTCTCCCCATATAGGCGAGCAGTAGGAGGCAGCAGCCGCCAGAATAATAATAATAATCAATACTCCTAACAATCCTTGTCGGTGGCGCTCCAATTGGCTGGTGCTGTCAGACCAGCAGCCAGTAGCAATGTTCCCCGTTTGCTTGTTTCTCTGTTTCTCCCAAAGGGATTCCCTTTGCTTATCTTTCCTTCTTTTTTTGCTCTCCTGTGTGTATATGGGAGGAAGTATTGACTGATACTTATGTTACCTTGCCTGCTTCTACCTGAATTGATTTGTGCGGTTTGTTATTTTCAAGCGTTTTCTGTGTTCCTCTTTATTTTTTTTGTGAATTTTCTTTCTTCTCGCTTTCTCCACTTACAAATTTGTTGCCAAACGTTTTGTGTTACGAGATATATAGGTCTAGGTTGCGGATAGTTAGAGAGTACGCATTGATTAGAAAAAAGGCGGCAAGTTGACTCTACTGGATAATGCCCCCCTCCCCAAAAAAAATAATATAACCACACTTCCCCCCAAAATTTACCCCCTCTCCCCAAATGTAACTGCCACAAAATAGGTGTGTCATCCCCCCTAACCTATTTTAATGGCCTAAAAACAGTAAAGCGAGTCATTTTGGGCCGGTCCTTTGTTGTTACGGCAGTTTTTTCTGCTATTTTTTCGCCCTTTTTTTGCCCTTTTACCATGTTTTTCTCACTGTAGCATGGCAAAGAATGGCTTGAAATGCTCCAGAATCTTGCTCGGCTTCATCTCACAGGTAAGCCTGTGCGCGCATCTCTAACTCTCAAGCCCCCTTCGCCCCCTTACGAGGGCTCTGGGGCTTGGAGTTTAGATGTGCAAACACCCATACCTGAGAGAACAATCACTCAAGGAGCAGCTCTGATGGATGCATGAAAATAGCACGCATACCAGAGCTTTTTTATGCGGTAGAGCCGAGTTGACAAAGCTTTGTTCAAAATCTTCTCTTTTTTGAGTGGGTCCTCCTTAAAAAAATGGCTCCTTAATTTTGCCTTTCCCTCCCTATACAGCCATTAATCCCAATAAAATACGATAGAGTAGCCTATTTTAATCGCGGCTGATAAACTTGACTTTGATAACTCGGCATCGATTTACTTGCTCTCGATATTCGACACTTTTGAATGGAGGGATAGGCGATAATTTGAGAAAATAGGACAGATAGTTCCAGAAAGGCAAATCCTTTGCACAAACAAGTCTATTCATCTTTCAAAATCTAGTTCAATTTTTTCTCTTTGGCCAGATATGATCTGCAATTTTGCGAGGCTGAATGTAAGTGAAGGGTATTGAGTTGAGAAATGGCACAACAACTCAGCAGTTGAGACAAACTGGGCAATAAGTGGTGGGCAGCACTGCTTTGCCGCACACTCAAATTGAATTTGGTCTTGCTAGCTGCCTTTTCCCACTCCCCTCGGCTGACTACTGCCGCCTGGCTATCCAAACCAACCACTAAATAAATGACTGCTGCTTCTGCCAGGAATTTCTCCTCTTGTCTACTTGTGATTTAGAGCAAGCATGTACACACATATTGCGATGTGAGATTCCATTTTTTTAGGTGTAACAACCACTAGAAAACAAAAGATCACTACTTGATCACTTCACTTAGCCAAATGTCTTTTTTATCTTGCTGGTATAATGCCTGAAGAAACTTGGGCAGCCATGTTCCTTGGCTTTGTTTATGGACACGTCACTTTATTAACCTAAAAAATGAGGTATGAACAATGCCATGCTAATTATCATCTCTGTGTGTCTTGTTGGCTTAGGGTGATGAGTATGGCTGTTGTCTTTTCTCTTTGTTAGATGATTGCTTTGGCTTAATAGTTGTTAATAAACTATTATTATGTGCTGGCTTGTCTGTAGAGTTGGTCTCCCGCACCCTTTTGCCCTACTAAAGAAGCGGGCATTCTTTTGCCTTGAACCCCCCCCCCCTGTTGTTTTTACACTGTTTTCAGTTTAGACTGTCTTTGTTTTCAGAACGGGTTGGTGTTTTCATTTTTAACACTATCACTGACATGTCGGCTTAGCTGCCTGATACTGTATACAAGTCCTAATATCTACAGAACTAAGCCTCTTATAAAAATTCTGCTAAATACGTTACAAAGCCGAGGCAAAAATTTTGCATCTTTCTAAAGCACTTTATAGAAGGCTGGATAAAAAATTGGCTTCTTGAGAAATAATCCCTTTTACAAAATGTTAAACAGATAAACTGACATGTCAGCATCACTTCCATAAAAAAAACTCTTTTACGCTCCTCGAATCAGAAAAAAAGAGGATACAGTCGAACCTCGTTAAACTGGCACCCCTAATTCAAAAAAATGTGTTTGTGGCATTGTGTTTTTGACCTATGTTTTGCTGGTGTCTTCTGGGCATGTTATATACCAAAACGTAGCCTAGAATCTAAGCTAAATTTTGGTATATAACATGCCCAGAAGACACCAGCAAAACATAGGTCAAAAACACAATGCCACAAACACATTTTTTTGAATTAGGGGTGCCAGTTTAACGAGGTTCGACTGTATTTTATAGCCGACTAAGATATATTTTCCCAATTTTATATTTTTACATGACTTTAGTTTGTTTTGTAGTGTGGACGAGGTCAAGAAACATCTAATGACAAATATCTAAACACCTAGCCATAATAAACCAAGTGTTGTTGGAATTTGGGCGTAGTCGTCTTTCTAACACTCATCAAAAAGCAATTATTAATTAATTGCTGCCGCTGCTGCTGCTGCACCTAGTTGTTATTTGATCAAAAGGGGCTCCTTCTTGCCAACCAACGTTGTAAAGTACTCTTGGGTGCATTTGTTGACCCCGCCAACCAACCATCTCCAAAATATTTCCTTGTAAAAGTATTGTCTATATTTCTCCGGTAAAAAAAACCCCCACTAGAGTCAGTTTCTTGGAAATTATTTCAAAGGGTGTTTTTCAGTTTCACCTCGATGAGCCCCTATTTTATGGGTGAAATCATAAAACTTGTTTGTGTATATGTATAAATAAGCGTTTGCCCATCTTTGCATTAGATGGCGGCTCCACAACAAAGTCGCCAAACCTGTCTTCTATGCAATTATGCCTTAATTGTTTGTAAATCCAGATCGAAGTTATCAAGAGAAGTTTTGAAGAAGAGAAATGACGGTTTAGAAGAAACACTGTCCCTTTTCAAGGTAGAGATCAATGTTTACGAAAACGGAAAGCAAAAAGATAGACCGGAAAAAGTTTAAAGGTTATATGTCAATTTTAGCAGGCTAAGCACAATTTTTGATATTAATATTAATCAAATTACGTGCCATTTGCTCAGCTAAACTTGCGCACTGACATTTGCGTACAAAAGGACATGTGAGTGTTGTGTGCTCCTGCCTAAAAAATGGCTCATAGATACAATCATGGGTGTAAGCGTATAAAAAAGACGGCAAGAACAGTTTTTATATGCAATATAGGTGAGTATGGCTAAGTTACACTGGGCCTAGTCCCCTCCTAAGGCTTCTAATGTCCTAAGCTTGTTCAAGAAGTCATATTTTTGTAGACTAACTGTTAAATATCTCTGTATACATGTTATTTCAGCCTAAGGCTCAGACTTTAGCTCGGAGTAGACTTTGGTGTTGAGGAAGTAAGCGTATACCCTAAAATCGAGGGTTTGTGGCCATGCCTAAACTTTTCCCGAGCGATAAGTCTATTGAACTGAATAACTGCTGGTGGTGGGAAAGTATGGGTGTGCGCTGTTTATGGATATCATGCGCAGGCCTAGCTCCTAAGCCTAAGGCCTTAGTTGCACGTCTAACAAGTGGTAGTTCAGTACCCCACCCTAGCTTTTTTTATATCAAAACCTTTGATTGAGTGCGACATTGAGTAGTATATGGAGTGACCATAATTGCAATTACTTGCTTTCTCGGCATTGTAGTTTCCAAAAACCTATAATCCTTTATCATAATGGATCTTACCCATTGCAAAGCGCTATTACACGCTATTACATTAATACCTAAAATAGGCTGCTAAAAAGGAGAATCATGAAAAAAGTTTTCCGGTCTTTTTTCCGCTTTCCATTCTGAAAAACATCGACACATGTGTTAAGGGCAGGCGACACCAGATTAAAAAAAATTACAAGATTTCCAATCTTTATCTTCAATTTTCTTTTATTAAAAACTATTGATGAATCAAATCCGTGTTTTACGTCATTTTTGGCTAATCCTAAAGTCTCGTAACTTATAATTTGCAAACTCTAAACCCATCAATGCCTCTTTTATAACCAAACATTTTTGTAGTAAAAAGGAGCTAGTAAGTTTGATTAGCTCGAAAAGAAATGAGCTAATGAAACTTATGTGAACCACTTAGCACAAAAATGCTTATGTTAACTGAGGTAGGCAGAGATAGTTTTGACCCGATGACCTTTACTTGCTCGTGTTGTCACACCCAACAACCAAACTCGAAAGCTTGTGAACTCGTCTTCGACCGTGGATTCCGGAAAATAAATATTTTTGTGGTAAAAGTTATTGATAGGTTTTAATGCTTTTTAACATTGCGAGGTAATGCAACCCATCAACTGTATTCCTCATAAAACTATAGGTACTGCTGTACCCTCCTCCCCCCAAAGGGAAATACTTCTTCGGCCTTCAATTCTGTAATGGCTGTATACATAATCTGACAGGAGATTTTAAATGCAACATCTTAGAGGAAAAATATTTAGTTGAACTCCTGCCCCATATTTATCTAACCGATCATTCAAATATTCTAAGCTGGAAACAGGAAGATGTCTTCTGGAAACGAGGAGGCCCAATTGGTAGGGTTTTTTTTATAAACATGTCAGTAAATAAACTAATAATCATATGCAATTATTTGCAGGCCCAGTGCCAAGCATATGTAAGAAGCCACAACATCCAGCAGCTAGTCAAGGACGCCATTGTCAGTCTGTGCATCCACAAGCCGGACAACCCGGTCCTCTTCCTTCGCGAACACTTTGACAAAATCAACGAACAAAGAGCTCAGGTGGGCATAACACTAACATTTAACAGTGACTTAAGAGCTTGTGTAATAATGTGCTCTAGACGAGCAAGAATTGGGGACAAATTGTCGAGCTCTTTTTTTTTCAAAGTTCTCATATTTTTCTCAGCAAAAGCACCCACTTTTGCAAGGTTTTTTCTTTTCTAAGCAATTCTGATAAGTAAAAGGTTCTCAGGAACCGGAATCTCAAAGCAGATATTAAAACATTGGCTTGCTTACTGAGATATGACCAAAGAGCGCCTACTCTGTGTACAGTGTGCGGAGGGCTTGCGGCCTCACATTCCGTTATAAAATTTAAGTGAACGCCTGTTACTCTTCCTGCCATTGCTCTTTTTACCTAACTCCGTTGAGTATACCGTCAGGTAACACAGCTTTGATTTCCTCAGATGTCGAATTTACAAAAAGACTGCCTTCATGAGCTTTCACGAGGTTTTCGGTAATCTTCTCTTTTGTTCCGATTTACTCCTCAGTTCTTAATTTCATTTTCTCTTTTCTTTAGGCTAACTTGGGTACTCCACGAAAAAAAGGCCATTCTCCTTTGTATTTGCATGCCTTTTCTCAATTTTTATGCTCAGCCATCCAGAAATGTAATATGGAATGGAAAAAAATCAAAAATGCTCCACTGCTGAGAAACCTCATTGCATTATCGATTTTACCAGCAAGCTAAAAAAAAAAGGAGGAAGATGAATAACAACAACATCGAGACATACTGCAAAGCGAGAGAAAACAGAGTCAGAGCAGCCGATCGAGCAGAAGTAGGCTGCCCTCCCATACATAGCACTGTCTACCACCTCCTGTATTAAGGCAACTCATCGATTTAGTGTCACTCAGCACGGTCTGCCTTGTTGTCCACAGCAGCTGAATTAAAACACTGGCCTGCCTCTCTGGCTCACGATGCCAGCTGGTTAAGCGACTTGCCTCTCTTGCTCTTTTGCCGGCCAACCGAGAAGAGTGAGAAGCGGGTGGTTGTTGCTTTGTTGCAGCTGCCGTCAACATTTTTTATTGGAAATTGGGCTAAAAGAAAGGGAGAGCCAGCAGCGCCCACCATGCCTCTCGGCTTAAGCTATCCTTGTCCAACAAGTAGGGCTGGCAGCCAGCCTACCAGCTCTGACTTGCTTGATTTAATTTTCCCTAGCTGATTTCTGAGTGATCTGAGTGAATAGTTCCCTGTCTGCCTTTTCTCCACTCCCCTTTTTTCTTTGGAAAAAGTACACCTCCACTTTTCACACCCTTGCTACCACTTTTAATTAGATTTAGGACGGAGAAAAGCCTATTAAATATATTTCAAGGTGTACAATGTCATTTCCTGTTTTTTTTAGTTGGGTTTATATGGTTCTTAGACACCAGAATTTCTGAAAGGAACTTATAAGAAGCAAACTTGTATTAATAGAAATAGGATAGAAAAAAATAGAATCTCAGGCACTCATGCACTTGGGGGCGCATTTTATATTGATTTAGAATGGGCCGGAAAGTAAGAAAAAAATTCACACCAGGTGGACACCTAGTTTGGTTGGTGGATGGCTGAATATTGATAAACACTTTCTTTTCAAACCGAAACAGCAGTAAAGCTTGGCATTATAATGTGAAATATCCAATTTTGTAACCAATCCTGTATCACTTTGGTCACGGACACCCCGAAAATAACCATGATCTTTTTTGGATAATCTACCCCTTGAAAACCACAAAAATAAGTATATCTGGCAGGGAGGATATAATCCAGCAGAGTCAATTTTTTAAAATGATGGACAATCGGTTCTAATACAGCTGTGTTTTCTATTCACCCACTCTCTATTGATCAGGCTGATTTTATCTTCTTCTGTCATCACTAATTTTACGTTTCAGCTCAGAAGTTGGAGTGCATACAGAGTGAAAAAATGTATTACCAGCTAATTGGTCTAATTTTTTGCATTAAAAAAAATATTAATTAGAGCTTGCTAGACAACGTGTATTGAGTTAATGATCCAGTCGATGTCATTTATTGGCTTCTACTTGTAAGCCGTGTCCACTATGGGTCAGCGCTTGAGTGTAAAGCGGAGACGGGAGGGTGCTGCTGGTGCTACTTCTTTGGCCGTCCCTCCCACTACTTCTACTGGCTGTAAGGTCGAGAAGAAACGGGCGCTCAAAGAAAGCACTAAGCACAATAAAGGGGTAATTCGTTTTAAAAAATTGAATGCTGACCTAAAGCTCCCAAAGATTTCTTTTACGATCTTCCTCACATTTACATTAGTACAGCAAGCTTGTTATGCTCACAACACAAAATATGGTGCCTGTAGTAGCAAAAGTAGTTTGCGAGTGAAGAAATTCTATGCACCACATTTTGGGAGGTCAAAAAATGTATAAGATTGTCGAGCTGAATCTTTGAGATTCGAGATAAGAATTCCAAGATTATATTTCCTTATACTTTGGTAAGCCAAAGTAAACCAGGTATTAAAGGTGTTTTCAGACCCTTTTGCATACAACTAAGCCTAATACTTATGTTAGGCCACGAATCACTAAGAGTTAAGAGGCAGTATAAGGAAGTCCTATTGGTCTCTGTACCCTAATGATAAGATATGTTGGTTTTTGAGACAATCCGTTACCCCTTTTGTGTCCCAACTTTTATTGTTCCTTGCTCTTCTCGTCCATATACTCTCATTCCAGTACTTTAAAGTTTGAAAAAAAACAAAATGTTGCCACGTTAGATTGAAGAAATTCTCACAGTACCATTCTCACCAAATTTCGGCCAATCTATTGTGCGGAAAGGGGAGAGAAACCTCGGAGCAGTGAACAGCAAACTAAAATCGAAACTTGAACATATTCCTTCAAAAGCAGATAATGGATACAGCGGTGGGCAAAAAGACAAATGTGCTCGGTCACTGTTTTGATTGGCTCTTGGCTGTGTAACTCACGAAAAACTGCTGCAGCTACTTATGTATGCAGACACAAACACACCCACATTGAGTAGTGATGGAAGATGGCTTGAGACCCTCGAGGATGCACACTCACTCATTTTTCTTTTTCCCGGACCTCTCTTTTTCTCCTTCTGCTGGTTTGTTTGTTTATGTGCAGGAAAGCTGACCTAAATACAGCAGCAGCAGCAGCACTGTTTTGTAGAGAGCAAATCTAGCAGTGGTAGTAGTAGTTGATTTGTCCAGAGTGTATAGTGGTGTCACATATTCAAAGTCGACTCAGCTTTTAAGCTCAACTAAACTTCTTTTTCGCGTTTGTGACGTGCCAGATTTAAACTTAATCGATGCTTTCTTCCGCTAATAGACGGTCTTCTGCCATCTCTCAGGTGCAGTTATTTGGCAAATGAGAAAGTGAATTTAAGGCCATGTATATTTGGCAAAAGAATTAATTATTAAATCAACCCAATCGAATTTCTTAATGGATTAAATGAAAACTTGAGTTTTTAGGAAGCTACTCACAATGCCGAGCAGGTGACCGTGGAAGATGACGACACATTGGACGAGCCTCCACCAATGCCTCAAGGTAGGATTTGTATGAACCTTTAGTACGGTGTGTTCATTATTTAAATACAATATAGCCAAACGTTCTATGGGTTTCGAAGCCATATATGCTTAATTTTATTCAGGTGGAGGTCGCAGACGTCTTGGTGTTTCAGCAGAGGTTTGTGCTCCACTTTTTACAGTAAAAGTCTTAGTTGAGCGTGTATTTCTTCCCAAAGCTTCTGGCTTTTAGTCCTACTATAATTCAATTGGATAATGGCATTACTAGAGGGGACTTGGCTAACAAAAAGTCCACTACCAAGCTTATCCAAATAAATTTTTTTTTGTTGTTGTTATGGGTGTTAAGCTCTCTCTAATTACTGCTTTTTCTCAGGTTCCAGACGAAAATGAGGCGGCCAACTACAAGCGTGTGATCATCCCCAAAGACGATGCCGCAAAAGTACTTTGCCCCGTTTTTCTTTCCTCACTCCCATTTTTATTCCTCTAAATTTTGATCGTATTGCAGCAATCTCTAAGGAATGCCATGTGCAAAAACCTGTTGTTTGCACATCTTGGTTAGTTTTTCAAGTTATCACTGCAAAAAGAAGGCTTTCAGCTTCAAAAAAGCTAACCATTCAAAAAAAAATATCGGATGCGGCAAATGTTCCGGTGGAAAATAATATTATTCTTTAATTATAAATTTTAGAACAGCATATAAGGTGTTTGGTAGCATTAAAAAGCCCATCTCCTTCTCTTTCATTTCCGCCGTTTAAGGAACAGCTCTGAATAACGAAGCCGAGAAAAAGTGACCAGTCCGAAGCCGAGCTCTCCTCCGTCGTTCGCCGCTGGTCGACATCGTCAAATCCTCTCTAAATTTGCCAAAGGAAATGTGGTGGACTTGTTTGTTTGGCCTGAACTCGAGAAGAGAGCGTGTTTAGAGCCTCATATGAAAATCGCCGAACTTAAAGAGTCGTTGCAAAGAGAACGGAGGCGTCTTCCGCTCGATATGATAAAGAAAGCAATTAATAATTTTCCAAAACGTCTTCGTTGTTGTATCGCGGCCAATGATGGCCATTTTGATCATTTGTTGAAATAAAGTTATATACTATATAAAAGATCTCTTTCTCTTCTTTAAAATGACAATTGAAACTTTATGTATAATAACTGAACATAAAGTTCCGCCGGAATTTTTGTGCCACCCGATAGCCTGCAATCATTTTCTGATAGCAATGCTGCAATAAATATGAAATCCCAAACTAATAAACTTTTAATTAAGATGCGGACGAGCAAAAAGCCATTTTCGACGCAATGTTTCCAGTGGAGAAGAAAAAGGGCGAGATTATCATCGAACAGGTTGAAGCCGACAAATTTATTGCAGAAACATGTTGAATTGATTTTTTGACTCAAGTCAATTTTTAACCCACCTCCAAGCTCCGGTTGCCCTCTTACGCGGCCGAAATATAATGTATAATCCAGTAGCCGTTATTTATTGACTTTCCCCTTGAGATGTTTTTGGAAGACTTGTTTATTTATTGAGTTATTTCAATTGAATTTCCAATAGTGTACTTTTAGTGGATGTCGTTAACCATAATTTATTGGGCACCACTGCTTCGTCTTTGAACAAAACTTTGAGTCTCAGATGTTGCAGTGGAATTTTATTGAGACACAGCCATAAATAATTTTGAGAGCGGATCGAAATCTGGTGGAGTCATATTTTCATAATAATCTTCAATTTTCTTCGGTTCTAGTATCAAAAAGTTATAATGTCTTGTGACTCTGCTGGATTATTAGCAAAAAAGAAGCAAAAAATATGAGTTAGTTTATAAGGAGGGACCACTCATAATATTTTTATGCATCCGGAACTTGTTCTCGAGTCATTTATGTCTGAGGTATGCTCTCATCTCCACTCCAAAAATCATTTCGGTTATCGACTGTGATCAATCTTGGTTAAGAATGAATAAAATCCTCAAAGTCTTTCAAATCCATTGCCTACACTATGGCATTTTCAGGGCGAAGAAGGCGACAACTTCTACGTGATCGACAATGGAGAGGTGGATGTGTTTGTAAACAATGAATTTATGATTTCCATCAAGGATGGAGGGTCTTTTGGTAACTTTATAATAAAAAAATTTTATCCCATTAGCAATTTTTGTACAGGTGAGCTGGCACTTATATATGGCACTCCTCGTGCAGCCACTGTCATTGGTAATCACTTGCTTTAATCAACCAACCAAATAGAAACTGCTCTAATTGCAGCCAAGTCGGATCTGGTCAAGCTGTGGGCCATCGACCGAATGACTTATCGAGCCATTCTCATGGGCAGCACAATGCGCAAGAGGAAGCTCTACGACGAATTCCTTAGCAAAGTCCAAATACTGGGTGAGATCTTATCAATATTTTGAAACAAAAAAACCTTACTATAGCCGACCTCGACAAGTGGGAAAGGGCCAATGTGGCGGACGCTCTGGAGAGATGCAATTTCGAACAAGGCACTCACATTGTGGAACAGGGTAACAGCATATACTTGTTTTATTTTTCAAAGTTTATCACCTTTGTTTTAGGCCAGCCAGGTGATGAGTTCTTCATAATTGTGGAGGGAGAGGCACAGGTGCTCCAAAAACGAACAGATGATTCACAATTTGAAGTGGTGGGAAACCTGGGGCCCTCTGATTACTTTGGTACATTTTTGGTTACGATCATTTTATTTTTGGATAAATAAGCTTTTTTTAGGAGAGATTGCTTTACTGCTAGACCGACCCCGGGCTGCTACAGGTAAAGGACTGTTTTTACACAAAGTTTTGTATGAGAAGTTGTGACACACGTGTTTACAGTGTCATTGTAAAAATGTGGTTTTCCTAATTCTCTACAATCTAGGCTACTTCATGTATTTGTTTGCAAAGTAGCTTAGGCTTAAGCCTCTTTTATTTCTACATAATATTCTGAGTATTTGGCTGCTTCACGGCCAAAGACATAAAGTAGTATAGTATAGTAGTCAAAATACACATTTTTGTAATAATAAATTTTCAAAATGTGGCCGGTAGTCTGTCAAAACCGTAAAATTTATGGTGACGTTATAAATATGAAACGGTGTGTATAAACATAAATTGAAAGGGACGAGTCCTACCCAAAAAGTGCCATATCAAAGAATTTTAGATTTTGAAGCGTCCTGGTAATCAAAATGGGCACTTACGTCGTTGGAGACCGCCCATCCCTAATTTTTTGCTGTTTTGTTCTATATCTGGTCTCAGAATAAAAATTTTCTTTCAAAAATAAGTACATTCAAAAATGGTGAGTACTACACTTAGGTATAAAACTAAGCTTTAGGCTCGGGGTATGCCAGGCTAGGTTGGCCGTGAACCACTATACATATTTGAAACGGAGTATACACTGAGTCTTGGTTAACCTACGCTGGACTGCCCTACACTGGATTACCTTAAGCCCTAAGGCTTTGTTGTATGCCTACGTGTAGTACTCATCTGTTCCTTATCTTGGCGGGTAATAGTTTTTTTTTTATCCCTTTTAGCGTATTGAGAATGCTTAGGAAGGGCTAAAACAACAGGGGAGACCAAGGCAAACACCCCCTCCCCCATTGTGGAATAAGGCCAACTATGTTGTGTCTATTAATAAGAATGAAAAAATAATGGACTTGGCATTCGTATTATTGCTGAATAGTGTATTTTAGTTGTTGCCAAAACACCTCTGAAGTGTGTGAAGCTCGACCGTGCTCGCTTCGAGAGAGTGATGGGCCCATGCAAAGAGATACTGAAACGAGATGTTAGAAACTATGCCAGTTATGTGAAGTTGATGACATAATTCTCACCTTCCTCTTTTGCTACTTTTTCTCTCACCTTGTTCATTTGTCTCACAGAGTCATCGCAGTAGTGTGCAAAGCGCATGTGCGAGTCTAATTGGAAAGCAGTTTATGCTGAACTAAAGCAACTTCCACACATATATACATTAGGGCGCAAAGTTTTATCTTTTGCTATTTTTATATACATTTTCTTCCTTTCCTCTTTTTGCAAAGTTTTTACCTGAAATAAGTGTGATCAAGAGGTGATGAACCTAATAAAAATCAGCATCTAGTCAGGAGGCAGCTTGTGCTACAAAAGCTACGCTTTCTTTACCACTCCAAACATTGGACCTATGTTTAGTTTTAGCAATTTGGATGCCTAATCTCTAAAAAATCGTAGAATTTTTACAACTAATTTAATTTTTTAAGAACTCCACCTGGTTCTCTTGTTGTTTTTTGAATTTCCACAAAGAGAGTGGTTGGATGTTAACGATTTTTGAACTTTAAAAAAAAAATTAAATTTTTTCAAAAGCATAGGGGTGACCAAGCTGTTTATCCAAGAAAGGCGAAAACAACAAGGGGGACCAAGCTGATTTTTAAAAATTTTGGTACAATGCAGTAGCACCCATTTTTTTTATAAATGTTAGAAACCTAGAAACCCGATTCCGTGTTCGTCTTCAAATAAACGAAAAAAAACTACTTTATCTCCTCTAATAAGCGCCTACCCTAAATTCAAAAAAATGTGTTTGTGGCATTGTGTTTTTGACTTGTATTTTGCTGGCAGTTCCTAAGCATGTTACATACCAAAATGTAGCTTAGAATCTAGCCTACGTTTTGGTACATAATATGTCCAAGAGCCAGCAACAAAATTGGTGTCGAAAGCGCGATGCTACAAAAACAATTTTTTTGAATTTAGGGTGGGGGGATTGTTAGAGGAAGTATGCTAAATACTGACCCCAACCAAAAATATTCGTCCTCTCCGACTCTTTGAAATGTGCTGTTTGATTTTGCTTTGCTGTATTTATTTTTGTAAAATTTTTCTCTCTCTCTACTCTGAAAATAGTCATTGAACGTATGTTACTTTTACTGCTAATTAAGCAAATGTTGTGTTTGAAATGAGTTACATAAGAGCGTAGCGTTTTGTTTCAAACAAGACGACTTTGGAAAACTTTTTTGGACTTTTCTTGCCCTTTTTTGTTCTTCAATCCATGTTTCTGTTCTTCATGAAGGCTATTCCTTTTTCTTGTGGTCAACATTACTTGGAAGGAAAAATATTTGATATAAATAAAACAGTTTTATGTGGCTAGTTTTTGCTAGCAAACTAAGAGGAAAGCATATTTTTGTTAATTATCCGTCTACCATACTCCTTCTTCAACTGGCTGGAGCGTAGTGTCAAGTATTTGGCTAAAAAGGTTTAAAATGGCATTAGAGCCTCTAAACATTCTGAGCCCACTGGACTTTGTGAGCTCTCTAGAGCCTGAGGAGCCCCTGAACACCTGCTATGTTGGAGTCTCTTGACAGAGCGCGTCTGGTCAACCAGTTGAACCATGCTGCAGGAGTTTTTTTCTCCTCCAGCATGGTTCTTTAACCAAAACTGGTGGAAATAATTTTCTATATTCTACTCTTTTATTTATTTTTTCTATATATTTTTAAACATTTATTTAAAAAAATACTATGTGTTGCATTATACAAAAAATAAAACCAATAAATAGAGCAAAGAACATAGTAAAAGATAGAGAAAATTTATTTTTGGTACCATTGCATAGATTTTCATCACATGTGCACACTTCCATTTCCCCTGCAAATGGAATAAAATTATTCGTCAAATTGTTCACAATAAGAGGGAAACTAATTGAGGGGAATAATTGGCATGTTTTAAAGACAAACAATTTCTTTTTCTATGTCCAACTTGCTCTCAACAATAAGGCATTCTCAAGGTCTATCACCAGACTTAATTGGTTGACAAACCTTGGCTGCTCATTATTCTAGTGCAATCCGGCCGAATTTTGTTTTGAGAGTTGGGGATACAGCTGCGCCACACTTGGCCTGATCCTGAATGAAAAAATGTTTAGAGCAAATTAAGTTTTGGTATGATAGCAAAACATATCAGAAACACCGTGTGTCCCGAAAGTTGGCAATGGAAATTAAAAATTGGATTTCTCTTCAATACCTAAATTGAAACATTATGTTTTTGGTACCATCTAAAAGAAAAACGGGTGCGGGTTTTGCAGTCATGTGAGGGGCGGGTTTGCCGCCTCCAGCACTAGTTTCAAATGATACCAAAAAATAATGCTTCAATTTAGGTATTGAGAAGAAAGCTAATTTTTAATTACCATTCCCAACTTTCGAGACTCACGGTATACTTGTAGAGAGCTGCAATAGCCAACCTTGAGCCTCTTTGAACCACATTTTTAAGCAGACTCCATTTGTGCACTCTTGACTTCTTACCCCACTTCTTAGAGCACTAATTGGCTGCAATTTCGAAACTTTCATTAGCAAAAATTTGTGAAATGTTTTTTTCCTCATCTTAAAAACGTTTTATTCCGTCATGTATATGGGCAACACGACAATAATTCATTTTGTTCTAGTTCTAGGATTCTAAAAGAGGGGGGGGGGGGGTTGCTGGGGGCTGACTAGCGGGCTACCTATCTAGGGCCCTGCATTCTTGAATTTTCATTCCTAAGACATCAATCTTTTGAGAATGATTGATACGTAAATACAGTGCACATACCGGAGTTTTAGGTCTTTAAGTCTTTTAGGTCCCAATTAGCAAAATGTATTCAAACCGTCTTTTTTGCCTGTATTATGGTATCCAGGTACTTATCGAAAATGTCTGACTTTGGCAAACCAAGTAATTAATAAAATTAAAAAGGCAAAAAAAGAGATTTTACTTCGAAATAATCATCGCAATGTTCAGTGCGGGACACATATCTCACGTTTTCCAGCCATCTCTTCCAGTTCAAGTCCTGCACATCACTAAGCAAACGATCCGCATTTAATGTGGTGCTACAATTAACTAGATAAATAAGTCAAATGGAAAACGACTACAGTCAACCATCGATTACCCTGTGCTCCAAAAAAGAGTTCCAGATTAACGAGGGTTGATTGTAGTTAAAGAAGGTAAAAGGCCAGTTATGCTTTTTTGGAATTTTTTTCAACTTTTTCATAAAAATTTTTGTTAATGCCATTTTTGTTCTCCATTCCAAGAATTTTTCTTCAACTTTTTTCAGCAACATTCTTTGACACAACCAGTAAAGAAAACCCGACAAAGCGTGTTCTTAAATCGAGTGGGTCGCGTATTCTATAAGTTGTCCGAAAAAGAATTGGTACTACTGTATTATAACTTCTCTCCCCCCCATCGTTTTTCTAGCTCATCTAAACAGGGCCTTGAGAGTTAGAGATGCGCGTACAGACTTACCTGTGAAATAAATGCATTTCAAGCCTTTTTTGCCATAATCCAATGAGAAAAACATGGTAAAAGGGCCAAAAAGGGTGAAAAAATTGCACAAATGGGTTGCAGAAAAAACTGCCTTAACCGCAAAGGACCGGCCTAAAACGACTCGCTTTACCGTTTTTAGTGCATTAAAATAGGTTAGGGGGGATGCTACACGTATTTTGTGACATTTACATTTTTAGAGGGGAGGGTATAATCTTTTCTTTTTGGGGGGGGGGGGGTATAATACAATAGAGTTAAAGAATTTTTAACTGGTCACACACTTCAAGCAAAGTTACCATGAATAGCATCTGATAGATGGCATCTGTTGCTGAGTATTTTGAGCTGAAAACCAAAAGTTTCTAGTATTTCTACAAAAATAGAAGCAAAGGCATTACCACCAGTAATAAGGGCGAAAATTAAGGAGAGTAAAGAAGTTTTTGGTAAGCGAATACTATCAGCGTATTGGAATTTCTTCATTTTGTGGCTATGACCATTCAAAGTCAAAAGAGAAGAGATAAAAGTAGCGCTGAAGAGAAGAAACAAGGAAAACCAGAGTTATTCCATTTTGTTTCCCTCTTTAGATTATAAGGCAGGACTTTTGTGAGGGAAGATGCGCAAAACTTGTCGACTTGCGAGAGGTAAGGTTAACAACTAAGAAGTTGAACACTCACACGTCCACAAACATAAGGGATTTGCGTGAGTGAGGGTCTAAAGAATAAAAAAGCGTAATCTCACCACTTTTTGTTGTCAATTGCAAGATTGTTTGTCCACAAAGACCAATCAAAACCAACAGACACCGGAAAAATAGACAGGAAATACTTTGAAAGATATATGGAGTTTCGCCACAGTGCAATCCCTGGGGACTAGTGTTGGCAAAATGCCAAATTCTCCAACTTTTTTCAACCACATTAGGGGGGTTTAGGGGGGTTTCGGGGGGGTTTAGGGTGGCAGCCCCAAAGGCCAGAGGCAGAAAAGGCGCTAGTCAGTGATATCTTCAGCGGTTTGCGACTGGTACGATCTCAACGAAATTAGTCAAATCGAACTCTCCATAGCCAAGCAGCCCTGGGCAATTTGCACCTAGAGCCCCCTACCATTACTTTTCTACTTCCCAAAAACTGAATTTATATGACTAAAAGGGTCGGAAAATAGCTTTCTTGTGGAGAATTTATTTGTATAGAATGCTTTATGCATGTACTAAAAAATCCGGTATCCGTACGGATTCCGGTTTTTTGCCACCACCGGATCAGGAATCCGATTCTTTTCCAGAAATCCTGTCCGGAATTCCTCCGGTACTTCCATCCTCCAGCACTAGTATTTATTTACTATTCAATTTCTATAAAATAATCACTCAAGCAGATTGCAATGATCTAGAATCAACTTCTGGCCTTATGCTTTGGACTCTTCTTCTATTCCTGCAGCTATCCATACACTAAAACATTTCCATTAATTTCCATTAAAATTATCGTATTACATCAAGATTTACCAGCCTTACTTTGAAAAAAAGATCAAGGAAAAAGGTTTTGGCACCAACAACCCAAAAAACAGCAGCAAACGAGACAGATATGATAAGAATTCCTGCTGGAATTATAGCAAAAGACTGCAGGATAGAGTAGATGGCTGGAGACCGGCGTTTCACTCTTATATCAGACATTAGCTAAAAAACATCGACACTAATCGGTTATACCCCCTCCCTCCCCGCAAACCAGATCAAATTTTCTAAAAACCATTTTTAAGTAACGGTTTTACCAAAAAGAGGCTAAAATAGTAATTTAGAGGAGAATAAGGGCTGCGTTAGGAAAGGAAGGGAGTCAGAGCGGCCACTAATTTGAAGGGCCCTTCACCCGTTACCCTTACTAAAGCTTACTCTGATAAAGAGTGGCCTGCAGAGTGGCCCCTTCCCCTTCCTTAAACAGCCCTTCTTCCCAATAAAATATGGTTGAGTAGCCCTTTTACAGAGTGGCCATATTTTATTCCCTTTATATTCTATGACCCTCCCAATACAGCCTTCAACCCCTTTAAAATAGTCTTTGTGTTCGTTTTTTGGCATAAAATATACTTACAAATGGTTTTTAAGCAGTTTTAGAAAAATTGATCTGCGGGTTGATGGGGGTATAAGCGAGCAGCGCCAAAATATTGCATTTCAATTACACTTCACTGCTAATACAAAAGCAATTGCTCAGGGTGAAGTCCATAAATTTAGCTTAATAAAAGTGCTTGCCTTCTTTTCAAATTTCTCGCCTAGAACTAGTTGATCTAGTTGGTTGAATTGCTCAACAATTGCCGGCAAGTCCTCCAGAAATTTAGTCTGCACCATCAGCTGAAGTATAAGGACGGAAGAAGCTGTAGAATTTGGTGAAACAAATACTCGTTGTACATCCACTACTTGGATGTTGGCTAGCATTGGTTGTTGACGATTTTGGCTAATTTCTTGATTGACTTTGTAGAAGGAACTCTGTGCAATTTCGTTCAGAATTCTTTCTAGCTCTATTTTTAAATCTTCACTGGATAAATTGCTCTCTTGTGGCATTTTTACTTTGAACTCAAGCAGCATCTCTGTATTAAAAGGTTGTTGTTGTTGTTGAGGGCTGGGTCCATCCACTAAGTGACGAAGTCGACGCAGCTTTCTCAACGATTTTTGTGCTGTGCTAAAATTGTAGATTTTAAGACTCAGAATGAATAGTTCTATGAATTTATTATGAAGGTCATTCCTAATTGGCAACTGTCCTAAGCACGCCTACTTCATTGTGTGTCTCGAAAGTTGGGAATGGAAATTAAAAATCTATTTTCTCCTCGATACCTACATTGAAACATTATGTTTTTGGTACCATTTAAAAGCTCTATGGTTATTGTGCTAGCTTCATTCATAGGCGTAATTTTCTAAACATATACCTGTTCCCAAATATATCATCCTCTTGTTCAGTATCATTTCTCTGACTATCCAAATCAATGGAGGATATAGTGGCAAAAATGGGGAACAAGGTAGAATCAGTTGTTGACAGCTTCTCAGCACTAATTGTCCACTCCTCATTGTTGTTCTCATACTGACCAATCACAAAGTTGTCTGCTTTTGTGGTTCCCGCTCCGGCTTCCACGTGTTCTGTCTCGTCATCTTCCACATGGGAGTGAAATAGAGAAGGGTTGGGAACAGGGAAATCGGTGCTGGCACTATGGCTTGCAGTTATTTGATCAATTCCGCTTGTAATAAACGAATTAGAGGTCGTTATATGAAAGAAATTAGTAAAATGGATAGGAACAGGGGTCGGAGTTGGAAGTAGGGCTGAAGAAGAGGCTCCGCCGAGCACGCTTGGAAGCTGGTCTACCGAGATTTGTTGATTTGGACTGAAGGTTTGGTAGTTGTTGCTCTGGGATGCGGGTAGTTCAGTGGCGTATGGACCTAGAAATACTGGTTCTGTGACTAATGCCTTTTGAAAAGACAAAGTTTTATGAGATTACCAATTTCGGCGAATGCTTTGTCAACGTCTTCAGAAGGAGCTAGTTGATTAGGTTGGAACAGTGGTGCAGGAGTGGTTTGATTGACGGAGTAAGATATGATCATTGTTATGTTTCCAGTCTGGAGAATTATCGAGGGTTGACCCCCCAATATTTCTATCGCTTGGCGAGCAGAGGTTAGTTTGACCTGCAATAAGAAATTCGGTACTGCTGTATTACGCCCCCCCCCAAGTTATGCTTCCTCCATCGCCCTCTCATCCAAATCTCCGAGTCCACACCGCAGCCATAGCTGGACAATACATGAAGATTCTACATGAAAAGCATACCAGAGACGCATTTGTATTAAGAGAAAGCTGTGATTGCAGGGCTTGCACAAGCACTGAAGAAGAACTGCCGTTTGTTGCCGAAGCTCCGTCAATAAAAAGTTGAGATGCCAAAGACAAAAGCTCAATGCTTTCCACAGCCAGGTCTTCTGATATACTTGTGTTCTGAAGATGCAATACACTGCCACTCTCACTTAAATTGGTTGAAGTTCTAAATAAAATGTGTGCCGTGGAGTGTTGCAAGTATTGTAAATATGTCGAGTCACCTAGAAAACTGGCCAACGTTCACATTCACAATGGAGGAATTGCCCAAAACCTTTACATTGGTCTTTTCGTCAAAGCAATCGATAGTCAATTCAGTGTCAGTAACCATGACCTATAAAAAGGCAGGTAGTCCTGTATTAGAAAAAAACCAACCCCCTCCCCATCCAAAAAAAAAGCTCCGCCCATGTACGCATCTCAACTCCAAACCCTAAGTAAGGGGGCGACTAATGTTTGACAGTTTGATTAGAAGCCCGTAGAGTCAAACAACGCTTCGGTACTATATGTGTAACGCCTTTTAAATAGGTTTCCGATGTGTGACCGATATACATTCGTACTTTTCTTAGAGTTTGTACTTTATTTTGGGCACATATAATCTATATTGCAGGATTTATGGTGTTTTAGCTATATATCTTATGTGACCCATCATTAAATTATTTATAAACTACATTTTACAAATGTTACCCATCTATGGCAAATATGTCCATGCTTCTACCGCTTGCTTATTATATCTTGGGGTCCATTACAAGCTCACAACGCTCGAAGTAAAATTAAAAGTCCGAATTTTTATGTTCTAGCCATTGTGGAGCACTTTTTGCGCTCTAGAGACTCGATGGCGCTGCTGTATTATACGCCCAAAAGTTTATAACCCCTAAGACTAATCCTAAGACACCTAAGTTAAAGCCTTGAAGATTGTCACTCATCAGAAAATTCGCAAAGTCGGTTATTACAAGCCAAGAATTTTTAATGCTTACCTCAAATGGAGAAGAAACACTATGCAACTGGATAAGTCGATGGTCCGAATGGAGCACCATGGTTTGATAATTGGCAGCAATATTTAGACGGAATTTCTCGTATAGCATAGACAACTTAATACTGGCGATGTTTTATACGAGTATGTGCAATATGTATTTAATACCTCCGCACCTTCCAACCTCACTTGCATTTGATAAGTTGACGAAACAACTCAAAACAACAAACCCTAGTACTTCACAATTGGCCCAAAAAGGAAAAGGCTACGCTATAATTACCTGCAACACTCAGTTGACGAATATTTTGTGTCTCATCTAGCACAGATGCAATGCTCAACTTTGTGCTCGTCACGTTGCTGTTCGCCCTGCAACTTGTTTTTGCTACAAAAGTTACGTACTCCAAGGGCTTGAGGTACGGTAAGTCTGTTGGCGATCTTTCAAGCCCCCGTCAATACGGCTTGAGGTTCTTAACCAAAGTTGGTTACTGCTTGCAAAAACAAACCAGCTTTGTGCGAATCCACCCAAAACTGTGCCGCGTGAGGCCTCGAGCAGCACCGAATTTGCAAAGGAATGGTCACTAACTATCAGATCGAAATTTCCAAATAGTGCTAGGTTGAGTCGTGTCTGTTCACTCTTTTCCCTTTCGGTTGTCATGTTCAACTGGAATATTCTGATAATAAGCAAACATTTGCTTTAGCTTTCACCTCCAACCCATTGGCCACAGCTTGCAGATGGGCAGTATTCAGGCGGAGATCTGCAAAAGTGGTGTTGGTGGTCCTTAGAGCAACACTTTCTTGACTGGCGCCATCAAATGCGAGCAGAGAAGTGTTGGACCAAACAGTGGTGTTAAGGTGGACCTCTCTGAGCTCTATTTTGGATTGAGAAGAGAGCACCATCAGCTGCTTGGAAATTGAGACGTTGGAGTCCATTGAATGCACCTCAATTAAAAACAATATATGCCCTCCACGGTTAAGAACTTATTTTGGGTAAAAACCATGGTTAAATTAAACAAATGCTACTTACAAGAACATGTTCAGAGGACAAAGCTTGCCGTCGCCACCTTCTGCTCTTTCGCCAAGAAAGTGGTTCTTTGTCTTCTTCTGTCAGCAAATTATCTATTTTGTAGTGAGGGAACTTATTTCTCGGCGCTTTTAGCATAACTGATCCAACAATTAGAGCAAAATTAAGCCACAACCAAGTGAGCAGCAAAAGACGTGCACATCTGCAGTTGATTACATTAATTGACATGCTCCACCAACTAGACCATAAATTCGACAGATGTCTTAAGTGTCAGATTGAGAGTTGTAGGTAAAAGCCATATGAAAGAATTGGATTGGTCAGCAAACTAATAATAAAGCCTTTCAGTTCTTGTCATTGTCTCTTTAGGCCGGCGAGAGTAGCCAGTGGCTAGTCAAAAGTTGTTTACCTTGTGTGTGTATCCATGGAGATGTTTGTAACAATTATTGCCGAGAAAATAATTATGAACGAAAATTAGAAACAAAAGTCTTAGTAAATAAGACGGGGGAAATGTTTACAAATCAGCTTTTCTATCTTTGTTCCTGCTGTGCAAAAGTGGTCGCTCACATCCAAAACCCTTTGTTCACAAAAAAGCGTCCAACCATACTTTACACATACATAAAAATCAAGCAATCGCAACAGACGGATCGCAAAAAGGTGCAAGAAGTAAACGGAATGGTAGCATAAGTCTAAATACCAAATAAAACTCACCCGATAAAGCCGAAGATTTCTGCATTTTTCGAATACAGTCGAGACCATCGTTAATTTGACTCTCCGTTACTCCTGCTCCCTTGATAACTCGGCACTTGGAGCTTGGTCCTTGGACTGCCGGGTTATCGAGAAATGGTTCTCGATAACTCGTCACCCTCGATTATTCGGTACTCGGAACCTTTGGAGTGTCGGGTAGAGTATATGGGAAACCATGTGCACTACATCTTAATTTGATGACTTTTTCCTCAAACCCTCAAAAGGGTATGGATTTATTAGAGACATAGTCCACATAAAAACTTTGGCTCTATTAGAATACAGTATTCTTTATTGTTTTTAACACACTTTTGGTTATAAATATAAAAACTCCAATGTTATCTATTTAATGTCCTTTCTTTTGTTTTTAATCTTCTTGTCCCTGCCAATCCTCGGTTTCCTCAGTCTTGAAGAAGTTGCTGAACTATTGTTGTGGACAGCTATATTCTCCTGTTTGTTGTACATTTTCGACTTTGTCTGATTTTCTGCAACATTTGGTGGACGTTCTTCTTCCTTTACTCTTTCAAACTCCACTAAAACTTGAGAGATACACATCTAAAAGTGGACCTATTTTGGTATAAGAACTTCTACCTATTTTACTCCGGCTGTCATATTCCGGCTCAAAAGTGTCGGTTGGAATGTGTTCTCGGTGCAGCTCTTGTATTTGTTGTTCTTTTAGTTGCTGTTGAAATTGTTGATAGCTGTTGTCGTGGATGGTCTGGTTGTAGTTGTTGGGGACGCGAAGCTGAAGTCCATCAGTAGTGGCGACTAGAGTCAGCACATTATCCGGGTTCACAGAAGTTGAGCCTGCAATTGCATATGTGACCATATGGTCTTTTAATTTTGGTGATTCTTACCCTTTGTTCCATTCATATGACCCCAAGCACCAAACAAGTGACTAGTGTTCCTGCGACAACACATCAGATTGATAAATTTTGTCCAGATATCATGGCAGTTACCCAATATCTAAATACATTACGTGTCATTAAAAGCATTTCTAACTGCTTAAATTAAAGCGAAGAGGGCTATGATACGGTAGTACCATGATACGGTAGTTTTTGCTTGGAAGAATGGTCTTCAGCATTTTATTTTGCATGTGTAAAGTTGCTGTCTAAAAATTTACCGTTATGGATCTCGAAGCTTATCTTTGTTTTCGGATAAGTTTTTTACACCACTTTCTAGGAGTGCGCGTATATAGCTTGGGAGGTTCCCTTATAAGTCTTGCGCTGCCTTGTTTGACCTAAGCCTAAGGCTTGATTATATGTTAAAGGATTGTACTTGAGGTCTAAAAAAACCCCAAAACAGAGCTTTCGTTGAGAGACCAAGGCAAAATAAAAATTTAAAAAAAAATTTATGGCTATGCTTACCAGTAATGGCGTGATGAGCGGGAAGAAAAACCTAAATTTTAGAAAATAACTTCGAGCTTGACATCCGAACCCCAGTGGCACTATAGTGAGAAAGAACTGAATGAGTGTAGGGTTGAATCCCCGTTAGCGATACCCATTCTGTTATGGCAATTTCAAGCAACATTGGCCCACTTTTTATTATTTTAGCTTAAAGTAATTCTTGTGATCTCAGCTATTCAGCAAGCCCAACTAAATGGCAATAAATGCACCTAATTCTGGTCTTTGTCAATACCACTAGGGTCGAGGTGCTACATCCTCTACAAGAAGATTTACCTTAGCCAAGTTATTGTAGTGTCTACATCTTGAGGTATTTCAAACTCCACATTATCATATTGGGCCAGCAATTCTCCACTATTTCGAATCCAAAACAATATGAACAATGATTTATAAAGGTAAAAGACGGGCACCTACTTGAACAAAAAAGTTTAAGCAAATATAAGGACCTTGGATGAAAAGATATGCCTGCAAAATATTTTCTTACAACCAATCCAAAAAGAAGCCCAACTAACCAGGGTCATAAAAAGAACTAGTCTTCCCATCACCAAATGGTCTTGCAGGGCCCTAGACTCTATAATAAATGAACCTAAAAGCACACAAATTTAGTTAGGCTGGCCAGTTTTGGCTTAACTATAGTCTTGGGGCTTGTTCGGAAGTGATCGGGTATCAATTCTATAGGTCAGCAGAGATCCGAAACAAATCAACAGCACAAACAAACAGCCTCCATAGACCAGGATTTGAATGATTGTGTAGACAACAGGAGTCTTGCTGCCAATGGCACACAAGTAGCGGAAACGATGGGCATGCACATAAAAGTTGGGCAGCAATGTTGGCAGGGCTTAAATAAGCATTGAATGGCATAAGGTGTTTGAGTTTAGAGGTGACTTACCAAAACACATGGAAGCAAAGGTAAACATTAGAGAGAGAATAGTAAAGTGTTTGGGAGTGACCAGATGCTTGCCAAGCAGTCCTATTGCCCTTTCCATCGCCATCAACATTAGGGTGAGCAAGGATTTGAGGAAGATGAACTGAAATAATTTTTACACTCTTCTGAGACATACTCTCCCTTGAGCCATTAAAATTGTACCATAGGTTCTGAGCCTGAGAATGCGCTGTTACAAATAGCAACAGTTTCATCAATTTTTCTTTCTCCGTTATTGCGTACAACCTGTTCCCACCTTTCGACCAGTTGGTCAATGCCCTTTCGCCAGAAATAGCTGGGTCTAGACTCGAAGAACTCGTTGAACCAGTTTTTAAGGTCCTCTTCCTAGGACTATCACACTCGCTGTCTCTAACAAAGTCATTTACCCAAGATAAAAGATCAGAACTCGGTTAGGAACAGGCTTTATTTTGTTGAAACTGAAAGATCTGAGACCTGCAGCACTGATCGGGTGAAACAGATTGAAATAATGTGTACGGCTGTATTATGTCCGCCTGGATTTTGTCACCAACCCCCAAGACCAGGCCTAAGACTACACGTTATTTTAAAACGTAGTTAGCTCGGTCAAGTGAAAACAACCACTTGGGATACAGTCGAACCTCGTTAAACTGGCACCCCTAATTCAAAAAAATGTGTTTGTGGCATTGTGTTTTTGACCTATGTTTTGCTGGTGTCTTCTGGGCATATTATATACCAAAATTTAGCTTAGATTCTAGGCTACGTTTTGGTATATAACATGCCCAGAAGACACCAGCAAAACATAGGTTAAAAACACAATGCCACAAACACATTTTTTTGAATTAGGGGTGCCAGTTTAACGAGGTTCGACTGTA
>BBSZ01012860.1:19669-41851 GCA_000981365.1 Subanguina moxae | reverse complement strand
AGTCCAATGAGTGTTGACGGTGATTGCATCTGGAAATTTTTGTCGAATCCACTCCTGAATTTTGCCAGCTTGATGAAAAAGAGCTCTTTCTTGTTGAAATGTTCAAGTAGAGAAGTCGAAATGGCGTCCAGCTCAAGGCAGGGCTCGAAAATCTCGCGCCCGCTTTCCCCTTGCTGATGAAGCTTGATAGTCTTAAATTGCTCATTTCTAAGGATAAATTTAATCAATATGAGAGTCTCAATAATCAAATGAAAGAAGAGGAAAAGGGCTTTTAAATGACACCAAACACTTGGTTTAACAAAGCACATATCATAATTAGAAATCAAATTTTTGCAAAAACTTTTGCCTCACCCCGTACAAGCAAAAGTTGTTTGTCAATTCTTTTATTGGCAAGTTAACTAGGCACATGTGCTTTAATAAATCACAATAAAATACACTACTTGCTTTGAATTATTATAAAATTAAATATTCGTTGCCACACTTCAAGAAATGATTATGCGACTGCACAAAGGAGCCAGTCTCCTAAAAATATGTAAAATACTCAAAAGTCAATTCACAAACCTTGGTTCTATATGCCTTCGCATGCTCTACAGAAAACAAAAACTGGATTGGTCTCACAAACTGAAAAAATCATAGCTTCCAATAGATAAACTCAGGTTTTGGACAATCTTTTTTCCTCTGTAGCCAGTTTCCAAAACACTAGCCTATGTATATCGCTGCTGCTTTGTGCGTAGGATGCAAAAATGAAAGCAGTTCTGAAAATCAGCTTATAACACCAACACATTTTTTGGTTGGGTGTAGAAGCGAAGGCATATAGAGCCGTATGTTGGAATTACTTCACTCCAGCACCAGCCATGCAGTTGCAGAGTTGTTGCACACTAGCAGTGTTGATGCCAGCCTGCATGGCGCAGGATTTGCCGCTCTGGACCAGTACTGAGTCGGCTGGCAGCTTCAGTCCACACCTAAATAGATGAGCTATACACAGCAACATCTACCGTATCTCCTCGTAAACGCAAACCTCTACAGTCATTATTTTTCTGACTTAAAATGGCTATAATTTTTATTTTCAATCTTAATTCTCTAAAAAGTTTCGGATGTAGCTGGTCGAGCTCTATAATTCGTGTTTTACAGAATGAAAATAAAATTAAAAAACAAAATGTTGTGAGCACTTTAAGTTTGAAAAAAGTTAACTGTAGAGGGATGCCTAGTTGCTGCAGGACATACGGCAGTGGGCGTTTAATGGCTAAATATTACCCCAGTTTCTTCTCGCAGTTTCCAGACTTTTTGTTCATGCAGGAGGACACACAACCATAGATTTTTTTGCCTTGAGACATCAAGTCTTTTACTTCACCGGCAATCCCTGTAGACAACAATATATTAGGTTGTTGAAAACGTATTGTCCTTTTTTTAATTAAAAAAACAGCTTGGTTTCCCTGTTGTTTTCGGCTTTTTGCAAAACCTTGAGATATGTTTTTTTACTAATTTTTCTTGGTATTCTAGCCATTTTGAAAAAGTTTGATCAAAAAATTATAAAAAACTGAAAAGCATTCAAAACCATAGAAAATAACAAGCTGTTTTAGAACTTTTGAAAAGCCACAACCTAATAGTTGAAAAAATATTGGAAGAGAAGTTAGAAGAGCGTGGGCGTCAAACCCAAAGGGAATTGGCCGAGAAGATGGGCTCTACTCATCAGACCATCTGCAACCAACTCTAATCCATGAGATTCACTCAAAAACTTGGGTGGCACACAAATTGAGTGAAGAATAGAAGGAAAAGCGGGTTTTGTTTGCCACACAAAATTTGCTACCCGCGGCCATAAGAACTTATTGCTGTACAGAATTGTCACTGGAGACGAGAAAGTGTCTCTACGTCAATATGAAGCAAAGGAAAGAGAAAACCCTAGGAGACACGCCAAATCCGAGGATCAAACAGGATCTCCGCCCTGAAAAGAGAATGATTTGTGTTGGGTGGGACTGGGAGGGTTTTGTGCACTTGGAGATGCTTGAGAAGAACCAAATGGTTGACAAGAACCTCGATGCATCCCACTTGCACCGAGTAAACGAGGCTCTTCAGCAGAAAAGACCCGGCAGAAGAGGCCAAGTTATCCTACTCCACAACAACGCCCGACCCAATGTTGTAAAACACGTCAAAACCACCATCAAGGAGCTCAATTGGGAGGTTCTTCAGCCCCCACCGTAATCCCCCGACCTTTCACCAACAGACTACCACCTTTTCCGCTGCTTGGCCAACCACATGAGGGGCGCAACCTTCGACGACGAGGAAGACCTTGAAAACTGCCTCAACGAGTTCTTCGAGTCTAGACCAAGGAGGCATTGATCAACTGGTCGAAAGATGGGAGCAGTTCATAAGCAATAATGGAGAATACATAATTGATTGAATTCTTGCTCTTTTTCATGGAAAAATTGCTAAATATTTTAGAGAAAAAAGAAAAATGAAAAAAAAATTATTTATCAATCCAATAGTTATCCATGTTATTCATGCGAAATAGTTATTTCATACGAAATAATTTACCCATTCTACCAAGCATTCGGTTGATTTCACTCAAGGCAGCGATTTTAAGGGTTTCTGGGTATCTCTTGGGCACCATTCCTCCTGATCCATTGGCACAAGCATCCTAAACTGGAGATGTCCAAAAACCATAGACAAATAGTGAAAAGGAGTCACTTACACCGTGTGCCCCCTCTGCGCACGAAATGGTCTGCCTCAACTTTGGCTCCAAAGCCAAAATACACTGTTTCAACTTTCCGTAGTTGGCACCCAAAGCTGCAGCATGTTGCTAAATAATTACATGTTCCAATTTAAAGATAAAAATACTAAAAGTAAGTTAAACTAACTTGGCAAGAGTCCATGCATGGAATAATGGAGTTGAGATAATTGTTCTTGCAGGGAGTGATGGCAGAGCACTGACACTGCTTCACCATCTGTGCCTTGGCCACGCCAAGCAAGCAGCAGGCGAGAGCGATTAGACACAGCTTAGACATTTTTATTCTGCAAATGATTTACTGTATTTTTTCTATGAGTAGTCCTTCTCCAAATTTAAAACAACATGTTTGTGACGTTGTCTTTTTGATATATATTTTGTGACTGGCTTTGGGGCAAAATGTAGTTTAAATGGCTAGCTAAATTTTGGTATACAAAGTGTTTGGGAGCCGCCAACAAAATGTGTGTCAAAAACACAATTGAATTTGTACAAAGGCAACTATTAGACGAAATAGAGAACACAACAGCAGTGTTTTCATAATTGACATGACATCTGACACTGACACTGACGTCAGCTTGACACTGACATGACATTTAAAATGACATTGACACTGACATTTGGTGTCAGTTTCATTTTAAATGTCATGTCTTTTTAAGTGTCGGTTATATTATATGTCATTCGGGTCATGTTTTCAATTTGTACCTTAAAAAAACTTAAAAAACTTAAAAAAAACGAGGAAACTGACATTTAAAATGACACTGACATGACACCTGACACTGACACCAAATGTCAGTGTCAGTGTCAATGTCAGTGTGATGTCAGTTAGTCAGTGTCAGATGTCATGTCAATTATGAAAACACTGCACAACAGGAAAAAGTAAGTCACAGGTTTGATTCCATGTCTGCTTCGCACATTTTTTTAAGATTTTTGCCTGTTTATTTTTCACAATCAAAATTTGGAAATATGCTACGACACAAATAACACAAATAAAAACATCAACCAGTCTTGTGGAAGAAGAAACAAACGGAGCAACTCTGGAACAAGAACTCCAGTCAACTCTAGAACAGATGCTTTTCTAGAGATTACTGGGTGCATGTTCCATACTTTAGCCGAAAAACCACGTAAGCACAACGCCAAAACTTAAAAAAAAACATAGAAGAAAGCAAAAAAAATCGCTATTAAACTTCTATATAATTTACTATATAAATAAAATTCAAATCAGAATGAGTCGAAAGGCCCAAACAATATGTCATAAAAATATCGTACCGATATTAATAACTCGACTTTACTACAGTTAATTTTTTGCCAAACTTATAATGACTATAGATTTTTATTTATTTTTGTGCATTTTTCACTCTGTAAAAAGCGTCTGCATAGTGCTTGTCAAAATGCACCGCTCATTTTTTAGAGAATAAAAAAAGAAAAAAACTTATAGCTAATTTAAGCTTGAAAAATAATTAACTACTAAATAAATTAACTGTAGGGAGAAAGCTGGGAAAAAATTTAACCCAAGGCTCAAAATCAGAACAAAAGAGAAGATTTTCATAGGTCAGATCTAGAAGACGACAGTAAAAAGAGCGAAGAGAGCAAACATTTTTAACCCAAAGCTAAAGACCAAAACAAAAGCTAGAAGACGACACCAAAGACAGAGAAGACAGCCAGAATTTTTGAGCCAAAGCTAAAAATCTATAGGATCCTATTTAAACACCCCCTGTCGAGTTAGTGAATCAGGCTCGGAATCGGGCTCAAGGGGAGTAGCCAGTTGGCTACACTTTTTCAATTTTTATCTTAAAAATTTTAATAAAATTTTTGCATCTGAATCGCTTAAGTAGACAAAAATACCTCAGGAATCGGAATCTTAAAATAGAATTTTAAGAAGTGGCTTAGTTGTTAAGATATGAGCAAAGCTAGCCGTGAACTTAGTTTTGATCCTCCTCCCTTCCAGTTATGATCATATTTCAGCATCCAAGCCATTTTTTGAAATTGTTTTCAGATTCGGATTCCTGATTCTCTTCGCCTTCTTAAGCGACTCAGAATAAAAATATTTTTACAAAATGCAAAAGTTTAGCGAACTGGTCGTATAACCGGACACAAGAACAGACAATTTATTAAACAAATTTTTACCAAATTAAGAATAGGTGGCAAATAAAAAAGATAATAATTAAAGATTTCTGGTGATTTCATACACAACTAAACAACTTTTAAGAAATCAAATAAAGAAGCGAGAGAGACGGAAGAATGCGACCAACAATCTTTGAAACCAAATGAGCCTATTCACTTTTATAGTGGTGATTGTGGTCTTCTGTCAACCTGTAAAAGTTGATGGTTTGCCCAGTACCATTGCTGTTTGCGACTGCCCGTCTAAAAACCTATTTGATGTTGTGTTCCGCCCTCTTTTCTCTCTCTCTCTCTCTCTCTCTCCAATGGGTAGCCTGCTTGACGTGTTCTGCGCAAATGCAGTGTCCATTGTGTCCTGTGACTAGACTCGCCTTGAGGCAACCCAACGGAACAATCAAGCAAATGTGTGTGTGTTTTTCTCCAACAAATTGATCGACTATATGACAATTAAGTAACAAGTGTGAAGAGGTTGTATGACTTTTGTAAATAAGAGCTTTTCCCTTATTTGTATTGCCTTTTTTTTTTGTTTTGTAGCAAAGTTTGTTTTCGCTGATCTTTGATAGGTGTTTCTGTTTGTCACCAAAACAAACATAGTTATTGTATCTGAGATACTTCTGCTGTTTCCCCCCCCCCCTAATTTTTGAATTTTCTTGTTGAATTTTAGGTTTTAACCATTTCTAAGTAATTCTTATGCGCTAAAAACGATAAAAAAATTGTTTTCCGACTTTTTTTTAGTCTCATAATTAGGGTTGTCGACGCGTCGAAATTTTCGACTCGTCGAGTCGAGTCGAACGTCGAAAGTCGAAATTTTCGACGCGTCGAGTCGAGTCGAACGTCGAAAGTCGAAAAATTTCGGCTTTTCTTCGTGAAAAGCCGAAATTGACGCGTCAGGTCGAGTCGAACGTCGAAATTTTCGACGCGTCGGGTCGAGTCGAACGTCGAAAGTCGAAAAATATCGACTTTTTGACGTGAAAAGTCGAAATCGACGCGTCGAGTCGACAACCCTACTCATAATGGAAGAACTTTGTGATTTTACTCTCGGAAAATTGTATGAAAAGATTCTTAATTGGAACGATGACAAGTTTCTAGAATGTTTATTACTGCTGCTCACACTAATCTTATTGAGCAGCTTTGGCAGAAATTCAAAAAGCGTCATAAGCACGAATTTGGAACAGCGCGCTCTGTCTTTGAGGGATACGTGTCTGATTTTTGTTGACGACAGAAATTCAAGGGTCCAGATATTATGTTCAATATATGGTCTCAAATAGCTTCCTTTTATCCAGTGAAATGATGATTTGTTGTTGCAGAAAGTTTTAGCGCATAAGAATTACTTAGTAATTCTTATGTTTTAGACCAACTGGAGGGTAGGTAAACCATCTAAAGGGGATATAAACTTGGGCTTTTTTAATGGAAGACATACTTACCGTATTTTCTGTAATAACCCCCCATTCAAATTCCTGTTTTTGGCATTTTGTTTTTGACCTACTTCTTCCTGACGACTTTCAGATAAGTCACTACGCAAATTGTAGCTAAAACAATAAGCCGGACTCGGGCAACATTTCGTGCTCGGATTCATCTCGCAGGTAAGTCTGTGTGCGCATCTCAACCCCAAGCCTCCAAGCCCCCTACGCCCCCTCCAAACAGGACTTTGAATGGACCCCCCGGAGGGCCCATTCAAAGTTTGTGCGCATCTCTAACCTTCAACCTATTTGGTGGGAACCTCGGTTTAATGTAGCCATTTCCGGTCTCCAAAGCTTATACTAAATCACGAGTTGACTGTGCCCATAAATATTCCCATCTTAAAAATGCTAAAAAACCTTAATTTCCACCTTTGGTGACAATAAAATCAAAATGTCTGCATGGTGGGTGGAATCGGTTCCAAAAGTCTCCATTAAGATATTTTGAGATGCTCAATGATGAATTCTTTGTCAACTATTCTTCACTTTATTGCCTCTAAATTACCTGTGTCTGCCTTTTCCATTTGTTATATTAATGAAGCAGTTGCAGTGATGACGTGTACTTAATGATATTCGGCAAACTCCTACTTCCATTCTTTTCTTTACCTACCGGCTCTATTTTCTTCTGGGAAAATTGGCGGGTGTGTATAGGGTGATTCAAAAGAAACAGCAACATTTTGGGAAAATTCGGCCAAGGATTCGCCTCCCACGAGGGAAAGGCTATTTCGGACAGGTTTTAGGCAGGTTTATAGACAACAATAGCAAGTCGACAGAAAATAACCATATCAAAACGTTTATTGACTTCAACATCTCCAAACTGTATATGATTTAAAGACTCTGAAAGGCTTATCTTGTAGAGCATCTACATGGTTTATCTATCCTCCACGTGGTTCACCTACTCTCGATTTAGCCCCCCCCCCCTCCGCTTCGAGTTCATCTTCAGTCTCAAAAATATTTCCAATTAGAGCGTTTGCCAAAGCCCAAAACAGATGAAAATCCGAAGAAGCTAAGTCCGGAGAGTATGGAGGATGGACAAGAACTTCCCAGCCTAGCTCTTCCAGCTCTCCGATCGGATACGTAGCAAAGGAAATTGCGGATATTTTTGTTTGTGAGGTTTCCCATATTTCTATGTCTAATTATTGCAAAAATAAAAATTTTTTACGAATTTTTTTTAGCAAAACAGAAAAAGAAATAAAAGGGCTACAAAATGATGCAAAACTTTGCCAAAGAAACCACTGTTATATTATCTTATATATGATAACATTTTCTGCGGACTTTTCGCCAACCTGATACATTAGGTGAACATTAATGGTAAGGTAAAGACTTAAAGAAGTAACGCGGCATTGACTCCTATCGGCGCGGAAATTAGTTCACGGGCAGAGGCTTAAGGTCATGGGCAGGCCTGGTCCTGTAAGGTGAAACGGGTGAATGGCCTTTCAAAAAGTGGCCACTTGTTATTCCCTTCCCCTCCTAATTCAGCCCCTATTCTCGTCTAAGTTACTATTTTGGTCTCTTTTTAGCAAATTTGTTACTCAAAAATGGTTTCTAAGCACTTTAGGAAAAATCGATTTGGGGGGGGGGGGATATAACCGAGTAGCGTCGAAATAATATGCTTCATCATCTAAATGTTCTAACTTCACATTCCATTTAGCTCATGTCAGAAATGTCGCAACAAGAAGACGTCAGAGAGGACCACGACAAGTCATCTTCGCAGGTTTTGCAGGAAAATGGTGATGATATGCGCATCGTGGAAAGAATTTTAAGAAAACGCATTCAAGAAACAGGTCCTGAATATCGGGTCAAATGGCTGGGATTCCCTCACTCGGAAAACACGTGGGTGCCTGCAGATCATCTAGTACTCGTTATCCTGGCAATGATGTAATTTTCTTGCCTATGCTTTTTAGGACTGTCCGGAACTGATTGAAGAATTGAGGGAAAAGAATCGTAAAAAGAAACCTGATGGAAACACTCTAGCAACTCAAGGGAATACTGTTGAGAACCAAAGCGCCGATACTGTTACCAAAGAAGCCGTAACAAAAAAGGTGGCTTTTCACATCTTCTCACTTTCTACCAAGACTATATTCTTATCATACTTCAGCAAGGCAAAAAGCGTATTATTCAGACGGAAAAACCGGCAATTTGCAGTATTCAACCGATACCAAAGGTATATTATTTATTCTTACTTAGGATTAGATGGAAATGATATCACGCTGTATAGAAGAACGAGGTTACCTCTGCCGCCAAGAAAAACGATGAAACAAATGCCTTCTATGAAGTTGAGTCGATCATGGACAAAAGAGTAAATGATGGCAGTACACAATACAAAGTGAAGTGGAAAGTTTTTTTAGAGCCTACTTGGGAACCGGCTAGTAACTTGGTACTGATATTCCAGCTATTCGTTTGACAATAATTTTATGTTTTAAGAAGTATTGTGATCTACTTGACAGGTATGAAAAAGGACTTAAGAAGAAGAAGAAGAAGGAAATGTCTAAGCGAGTTTCACCTTCCAAGTCAACTAGTGATAAACCGTCTACTACTTGTGCTCCTTTTCCCCGCAGTGATGTCCTTAAGCCGCTCAAAAATGTGCCCGAAAGCCCATCTTCGTATCATCCGCATGTATCTGCTTCTGCAGTGACTCTGCGGGTTATTACCAATTATTATTTTTAACTTTATGGAACAAAAACTAAAATTAATATTTTTGTTTTAGAAATGTATAACATCCACAAGTGATAATGAGCTATTTGGACAGCTTGTGGTGCGCAAATTGGATGGCATGAATCCTTTTGAGGCTGGCCAGGCTCAGGTGGAAATATTGCAGATCATAAACAAGGTCAAATTCCAGGTTTCAGAGTAATTATTTTGACATATTGTCGTGACCAAAAGTTGTACTCATTTGATTGTTTACTGTCTTGATGAAAGGTGTTTCAAGTAGATTGAATTTATTCTCGTTCGAATTTCACTGCAGGGCGTATGTGGGGTCTTTTTTTGCCTTCCCTCGGACAGAGAGAAACTCTTTGCAGTGCAGGATCTTCGCACATCAATGTATTATCGCATTTCTTAGAAGTTATCTCTCCAGTAGAAGCTCTTTTTCCAAAAAAAAAAAAAAACGCCCACTCGTGAAAGGTTGGAAAATAAGTGCCCCTTTTACGCCTCAATGTCGACAAAATTATGTACAGTCATTTTCCTTCATCCAAACAATGATTATCGTAAAAAACCAAGGAAATTAATAAATCTGATTTCTATTTCAAAGAGAGATTCTCGCTGACGTAGCTACTTTCCACATCTTGCTTTGCATGAATTTCCCCAGAGAAACTGTATTCTTCAAACCTGACATCAGTAAGCCCCCAACGTCGATTACCCCTCTAGTACAGACCCGTCTTTTTTGAAGTAATGAGTGAGGCCATCTTCACTCCCGCCGTAGCAACTGGTCATCTCGCAATCTGAAATAAATTACTTAACAGCACAAAAAGCGTGCCTTTTAAAAGACTGCACATACTCTAAAGGCGCGAGAATGTGCCAGCAAAATAATATTTTTATTGTTTAAACAAAATTAATTTGCTTAAAAATTTAATCGTAATGCACAAGGTCCCGTAAAAAGACAAATACTTTTCCTTGCATCGAATATACTTTTTTTGCATCAGACATACTTCTTTTTACATCACATATACTTATTTCTGCAACAGATGTGCTTTTTCTCCTGTTTGATCCCTTCTATTCATTTTACGTGTCTGTTTTAAGTGTCAAGCGCAATACAATCAAATTTTAAAGCTCCTGTCTCCTGTTAGTGGTTTTGAGTAGTAATACTTGTGGAGAGATTGGGTTTTAGTAAATTAAGTGGTTTACCTCCTTCCAAATGATTTGAACATCCTCCAACTGTTTCACCTTCACAGAATATCTTGCTCCAAGTATGAAATTAAACATAGTTTTGTTAACTGGGGCCTACCGCATAAAGAAGCTCTGGTACGCAAACATGTTTTATGCATCCAGAGTCACTTTCGAGTGATTTATGTCTCAGGTATGTATGTGTGCGCATCTCAACCCCAAGCCTCCAAGCCCCCTACGCCCTTGGAGGGGGCGTATGAAGCTTGAAGGGTTAGAGATGCGCGCACAGACTTACCTGTGAGATTAATCCGAGCAAGACTCTTGACCATAAATGCATCTAAAGACTCTTTTTGCCCAGCTCCAGTAACCAAAACATGGTAGAATCCCCTAATATAAGGTTGTTTACCTTGGAGGAGCGAAGCGAAAGTCCAATTTTGGTTTTAAAAAAATTCTGAAAAACAGCCCACAAAACGGTGATTAACCCCTGTCATACCTTCTTTAAAATGCTCTAATTAGTACAGGAAAAAGGTTTTGAAGGCCTGAAAGTAAGAAAAAAATTTTACATCAAGTGGACGACCACTTGGTTTGGTTGGTGGATGGTTGAATATTGATAAACACTTATACTTGCACAGGTTCTTTTCAAGGCAACCCGAAACAACAGTAAAGCTTGGCATTGTAATGTAAAAAATCCAAATTTGCAACCAATCCTGTATCACTTTGGTCACAAACACTTCGGAAATAACCATGATCTCTTTTGAAAACCACATCTGGTGCAGAAATGAGTATATATGATGCAAAAAGAATTATATCTCATCCAAAAAATATATATCTGATGCAAGGAAAAGTACTATGTAAAAATCACCGAAAACACAACGCAAGTTATCACAGTTGAGATTTACAATATCAAGGTTGGGAATGGTGAGTGTACTTGGCCTCACCGTTCTATCGATGAGCGCATATGAAGTTGTGGGCCAGAATAGCTAAAAAAGCATGCTTACATTTATTGCAGTCAATAACCACCTGAAAATCCAGCCAAAACAATTCCAAGTGAGTCGGAAAGTGCCACAAAACTCATGCTGAATTCTCGACTTTGATGATCCACCTATGATTGGTTAAGTGCAAATTCTTTTACAAACCCAGACAATTACCGATTTGTGGACAGCATTGAAAGTGTTAACATAAGCACTTCCGCCCAGCAACCCTTCATAGAAGACCATACAAAATATAATAAGGATATGTGGAGAATGAGGGTGGATAGCGTTATTGAAAAGCACTATTGCGTTTACAAACTAATATTAAGATCCGATTATTCATTTGTATTACATAATTCTTGCCTGTAAGACAGCCAAGACAGGAAGAATAGAAGCTTGAATAGGACACAACTTGACTGAGGAGCGAGAAATGAACACTCCAATCTGATAAAGCACTTGGAACCATCTGTATTGACTAGCCACACTGAGATAGAAACCAGAGGAGCAAGGAAAAGTCATTAACTCCAGCTAAAAAAATATAGTTGGTTGAGAAGTGCAAATATAGAGTGCAATTCACCAATCCTTGGTTGATGAAATACTCAGCGAAATAGACTGCCAACAACGGCACCATATATTTTAGAAGAGGCTGAAAGACGCTTCGCTTTACGAAAATTTATGTGGAAAAAGGTTCACGACCAAATACCCGAATGAGTCGAACTCTATCCTGAACAGCCGAAAATAATTTCGTTTTGCCGGATTCTCTGTGAGCCAAACCATCTTCTAAATGAGGGGCTGCTAGCAAAGGACTGTGTACACTTTCTGTTGAAGAAGAGGTATACGAACGTCCATGAGCATTTCTGTAGCCTTGAAAATAAGCATTTGTTTTCACATCATTAGTTAAGACTGGAGAAATAACCTACGATCAGACAGCCATAAACTGCCCCTTCTCCAGAAAACAACCTGAAAAAAGCAACCGTAAATATTATTGCAGACACTACAAGTAACCTTGTGAACAGTGGATGGTGACACCAACAACTTCCAATAAGTGAGCATTAGAGTGAATGGCACAAAAAGCATTAATAAAAGAGACAATTTCGGTGTTAAATTAAGCAAAAGATGGTCCGTGAGTACAGCAAAAGCCAAAGAGCCGACTATTCCTGCACCACCCGTGCCGGAAGACCAGCTGGATATGGTGTCACTAAACAAAATCACGACTTGGAAAAGGCCCCATAAAAAATATCCGGAAGAAGACCTGTGGAAATGAGAAGATAGCGACAGGTAGGAGACTTCACCTAATCCCGCTCCAATGCTTGCAAATACAACACCTGAATCAGTGCAAATCCATTAAAGAGAATCCATTTCAAATGACTAGAAGCATAAAATGTTCCCACCAGTTAAGCCGAAAAACAAGCTTTGAGAAAAGGCAACGATCAAGAAGCTTGAACACTGTAAGAAGATTACCATAGCATGTCTAACACTAAAAACACTACGATGCTCGAGCTAGTATAAAGCTACGGTCACAATGGCGACTGCGACTGCAGCGCGTGGCGGCAGAGTGTGGCCCCCATTATGAATAGAGTGCGGCGTGTGGCTGCAGAATGTGGTTTGCATTGTGACCACCCTATTCAGCCACACACTGCAAGTCGCCATTGTGACCGTAGCTTAAGACAAAAGTTCCAAAAATGCTGGAACACCCTGTACCTGTAGGGGAAGTAGTGCAAAGTAAATGGAGCCAGTATCTTAACTAGCAAAGAAGGCAAAATGTCAGCTAGAAGAACAGCACCAGTGGATAGATTGGAACATTTTGGCAAGTCTTGCACATTTTTCTGCAACAAAATTATTTTGACTGGGAATGCAGAAGATAATCTCGACAGTAAAAAAATTGCTGACTATACACTCATTGCTTTCCTGTGTCTGGTTGGTATCACTCCTCTCGAGAATGTCCTTCGCAGCACTTAGCATAACTACATAGGCAAAATTGTTGCATAGACCGAGAATCCTATAAAATGTATATAGAGAATCTTATATATTTAATACATTTTCAGCAAAAGCTACGGGGTACGGGATTGGCTAGGTGCTAATCTTCTCTTTGTTCTGATTTTCAGATTTGGATTAAAGTCTCGAGTTGGCATCAAGAACATTTTTACCCGAAGGTTGAAAATCAGAACAAAAGAATATTACTAAAGGCTTTATTAGAGAAAATATGGTAGCCTTTGTAGTCACACCCACTGGTTGCGGTCGACTTTTTTCAGCTCGTTTTGCATTTTCAGGGACTTTTTAGCAAACATTTCCAACAAATTGTACTGGGAGAAAGTTTTAGTCGACCTTTACAAAAGAGTGTGACCAAAGGGAACGACGAGTAATTCAAAAAAGCTCATCAGAAAGCTGCCATGTTTCGGAAGAGCGGTCGATTCCGAAGCATCGGGTGGTTTACAGCTGGCTGGTGGTCTTGCTCATCACCTTCCTCGTCCATTTCTTAGCAGTGCTGTTGAGAAAGAAGATAATTAAATAGTTAATGAGAGTGACTGTGAATAGCTCAAGTTGAACGATTGCCACTTTCCTTATCTTTTTTCTGCATAGTTTTGAATTTGTTCAGTTCGTTTCAAAACCTTATGCAGTTTAAAAAGAGATTTTACTTAAGGCCTGGCTACAATCGAGAGGGCGCGGCGGGTCAAAGACTTTGACTCAAAGTAGGGCACTAAAAGTGAAAAAATTAGGAAATTTAAAATGTCATACAATTTGAATTTTTGTTGTCTCGAGAGGAATTCAAATACCTAATCAGCCATTATCACCACAGCTAAGATAGGTGTAGAGTCTCAGCATAAGTTAATAAACACAAGCAGATCTCATTAGACAAAAAAGTAAACACTTTCACCAATATCTTTATTCCGTCTCTCCCAAACACACAACTCCAACAAAACTAAAACGAATAACACTGACAAGAGATTACTGATTCTGGTTTCGACCTGTCCTTCTTCTAGTAATTCTTGGCACGCCTCCAGCTCCTATTCCATTTGTAAGTAGATTCTCGATAAACGATGCCATAAAACAAATCACCTGAAGCATGAAGTGCGATGAAAGAATAATTAGACGGTTGATGTCGTCCTTACCAGAATCATGGATCACAAACGGCTCTTCATTCTCATAGTTCATCCATTCCTCTGGAATTATAAGACATTAAAGCTGTTTGCTAACTTTGATAAGAAGTCATAAAATATGTAAAAAAAATTTGCCAAAAGAACATTTTGAAATTTCTTGGCGTTTTGTTGTTTTTAAAATGATCATAAATTTAAATTTTAAGAGACTGTGTAGGAGCTGTCTCACAGTCATTATGGGGAAAAAATTGCAAAAAAAAAGAGCTTGGGGGACCAAGGCAAAATTTGTAAAATTTAAAAATGCAAAAATTTGCGAAATGTTTCGCAAATACTTGCGAAACGTCTATGCACCACTCTTTAAGTTGCTCCCCCAAGGCAAGTATTCAGTCATTTTTTTAAACTATAAAGGGAGCATTCAAAAATGCCACCCCTTTCTAATCCAATCTTCATAGTTTGCAAATAAGCGACAAATGAGTAGCGCCACTTGCAGAGTGACACCACTCAGTTTTTTGGTTAGTCACAGATATCGTGACTTTGTTGAGCACACACCTTTCCAAGCACCCAAACGGGTTTCTCAGACAACAAAACTGTGGTTTATTGCGCAAGCCAGCTAACTTTGGTCTCTCTGCCATCTACTGGTGGTCATTAATTGTAAGGCAGGAGTCAAGGCAACCCCGACGGCTAAAACACTTCCTGCTACTGCACTCTTTTCCTCTTTTTTCCATTAATTCGCAACCATAATCCAACACACAGTTTATTGTCCCCATTTTCTGCTGATGTTACACACTTTTTGGCTGAACCTTTGTGTGTGGGAGACAAGTGGTTTACTACCCACCAGATGGTTTATCTATCCTCCAGATGGTTTATCGGGTGAGACAAAAGGTCGTACGAAAATTTAAACCGTATTTTTAATGATGGAATGTACCCTTTCCTATAAACTGTTTGCATCATTGAATAACCTTTTTTCTCTTTCATTTCATATATAATGCTTTTTTGATATTTATTGCTTTGATTTTTTAGAATGAGCGATATAAAACCTGCTATTGTCAAGCTTCATCGTGAAGGAAAGCATCAATGATTCTCGGTGATCATGAAGCAACGATTCGAAAGACGAACAAACGATTCAAGGAGACAGGGAACAATGCCGATCGAACCAGACGTGGAAGATCGGCAACCGCGAACAATCGAGAAAACCGACGAAAGATTAACCGGAAGTTGTGTCACTGCGGATCGAGAGATTTTTAACATACGAAAATGCCAGAAAATAACTTTTTCATCCTTTTTTAGCGTATAAAAATTACTTAGGAGTCATTTAAGTATGATTCTTAAATAACTATAAAATGCGCTCTTTTTTTAATTTTTTTGTGCAAACAAAAGATAATTTTATAGCCTCGTCTCAATTGATGTCTGATCTCTGGCTAAGCAATATTACATTTGTAACTAGAGCTGCTTGCCCAAAAAATTGCCGAATGGGCCCGAACTTTTATATCCACCAAGTGGACATCTACACCCACCAAGTGGATATTTATGTCCACCGTCGGCAATAATTCACTAGCTTCCCTGTACACTAATTTCTGCCAGACTCAGAAAACCACCTGCCACATAATGTTGACTCATAGTTGACTCTAGTCAAGCACGCAGAAAAACATAGAAAAAAGTTTAAAAATGTACTTTTAGTCTACTTTTACAAACAAGTGTAAGCTGTAAGGAGTGTTAGACAAAGTAGCTAGAGGGTGTATGCTGTATCAAGTGGTGAGACACCACTGGTGACTGTGCGCACCACATTTGGTTTATCTTGTCCAGGACTAAAGATTCCAAAGACCGGTCAATCAAAAATGTCAATGTGTCGCAACTTTAAGTCAAATCTCATCAACCAAGCCTTTTTTTGAAATTCTCTTTTCAGATTCATATTCCTAAAGTCTTTTTACCTATTTGAGTGTCTCATAACAAAAAAATTCTACAATTTTTGCAAAATTGTTTCCTTTTGTTACAAAATACAAGATTTGTAGAAAAAACCCTGTGAACATCTCTTATATTCACGACAACCCATACATTTTCATTTTTTTTTATTTGAAAAAATAGCCCTAAATATTTTTCATTGCTTTTGCAATAAGCCCAGCTCGAAAGGCTAATTGTTATTCAAAAGAAAAACTTTGCCACACTTTACAAAAGAACAGCAGTAACAAACAAAGAGAAAAATTCCCATCCACAAATGGTGAACCCAATTTGCCAAGTGATTTGAACAGCCAGAAAAGCCTATTTTTTTGAGCAGCACCAAACAACAAAGATGGGTGATTTTTTGCTGCTGCTTTATTCTATCACAGAGTGCAATAGGGAGATGAATCAGCCAGCTTGTGCAATTGCCAAAGTGGATGATTGTATGGGAGGGTGGTGGTGATGAATATGCATTCTCCCTTGGCTGTTCTCCCACAACCAATTCCCGCATAAAGGAGCCAATAGTTCCGCGTTTTTATATGGCAAATGAGAAACTGAATCAGCACTTGTTTAGTTGATTTGCCTTGCTATAGGCTGAAGCAAAAAGTCTCTATTTCACACCTCTTGTTGTTCTAATGCTCAAATTGTTTTCAGGTGGCTTAAGTTTAGACAGGATGGGGTAAGAGTAGGCACAGCTAACCAGACGCCGCAACTACTGGAGGATTAATTGTTCGACTTCATTGCAAAGCAAGAATAGCCAGCCTTTCGCCTAATCTAAAGAGTTTGCGAGCACCGACTCTAGGCTGGATAACAGACAAAATCTATCAAGTTGGAAATTTGCAGAGGCTGCTCGACTTCAGAGCTTGGAGGTATCAACAATCAGAAGCTGGATGGAAATATTTCGAGTCAAGAGTGCAAACATGCGTGCTACAACAGCTAGAAAATGTCCGACAATGCTTCGACAAGCTCTTAATGCGCCATTTTTCTGTTCTATGTTGTTCGATTCTTGTTGTTATCAATGAAGCATTTGTTATTCAGTTCAGAAGGTGAAGAAAATGCGCTTCGACAAGCCACTTTTTTAAGCCACAGAATTTCAAAAAGTGGCTTGGTTGATGAGATATGGCTGATACACTTGAGACACTGACATTTTTATTGGTGACCCTCCAAGTTTTGATCATATATATTTGGTGATCCACGGTACTTTCAAGTAGGAACTTCAGTGGAGTAAGTGTTATGGTGTGGGATGCCTTTAACTTCTTGGGTGTCTTTTAAATTTCTATTGTGTTGTCGAAAATGAGGAGTGCTGATTATGTACAGGTCGTTAGCTTTAGAGCTTATAAGTGTTTTTATTTAATATATAGATGCTGGACAGCAAGCCTTTACTGTTTCTGTGCTTGGCTATCACGTTTGGCTATCAGCAAGATAACGCATCCATTCATAATTGTCGGGAAACCAAGGCATGGCTGGCTTCCAAAGAAATCAATGTTTTGGAGTGGCCGGCTCGCTCGGCTGATCTTAACCCAATGGAAAAACTGTAGCGAATCACCGTCCGTCGTATCTAAGCAGGAAATCGTTAGTTCGGATCAGTGGAGGATATAAAAAAGGTAATTCTTGATGCATGAGAAGCAATTGAAGCAAATATGCTACAGAATCTCGTCGGCAGCATGAATAATCGTCTTTTTGAGGCTATTAACCGTTCTGCTCGTGTAAAGGATTATTAAGTTCTTATTGTTGCTCAAATAAGTGCTTTTAATTTAATAAAAATTTGTTTTTCTATGTGAAAACCCAAAGGAGGTTATAATTGTGACCCACCTTATTTTCAATTTTTAGGACAAAAGTTTTTTATGTGAGTTTAAATTTGACTTTTTCTCCCTCAATTGTAGTTTTTATGCTTTTTGCATACCACTGTTGTAAAAGATTGGCTATTAGCTCCTTAAAACACTAATAAACACTCGGTTAAATCCGAGGGGCTTATAAATATGCCCCGCAGTGTAGCAAGAAAGTTTGAGAAAAAATAAATAAAAAAAAAAACAGGGGATTTGTTTTGAAAAGGGCTCAAATTGATTTACCCCCTCAAATTAATCATTTATCTCGTCAAAATAATTTTTTACCCCGTCAAATTTGAATTTCGCGAAAAATTATCATTTATCCCGTCAAATTACTCATTTATCCCATCAAATTACTCATTTACCCCGTCAAATTTGAATTCCCGCAAAATAATCATTTTGCGGGAAATTCAAATTTGACGGGGTAAATGAGTAATTTGACGGGATAAATGATTATTTTTCGCGAAATTCAAATTTGACGGGGTAAAAAATTATTTTGACGAGATAAATGATTACTTTGAGGGGTGAAAGTACATATAGCCTTTTGAAAAGTCTAAAAAAAATTAAAAAAAAACCTCTCAAACTGGAAGTTTATCCCGTAATTACCTCCGGAGCCAGGTTTTTTTTTGAAGGAGGTGATATCTCCCCAAAGGTTATCCCTTTGTCGAATTAGCACTGTTTCAGGTCTGATCACTTGACCATAGATCAGCAGCCAACGGATCTGTTGTTGTTGTTACTGGTGTGTTTGTCCACCATTCTTCTTCTCCTACAAAAGAAATGAAAAATAGAATTTTGAAAAAGGGGTTTTTTTTTCTCTTTCTTATCAGATGTTTCTCCCCTCCCTTATTTTTTCCACTGCCAATTCTTGGTCGTTGGCTGTATTGATTTCGTTTCTACTTTTAATCCTTCCAACAAACTAAAAAGTTGGGGCCAACTTGGGTCCAAACTATATTTTTGCTAAAATGGGGGTGGGGGTTGCTTTTTGGGGGGTTATAATCCACTAGAGTCAATTTTACTCTAAAAAATGTGCGGGAATTCAAAAATATTATTTTGGTTGCATTTTTTTAGTGTGTTTTTATGAAACATTTTATGGCCAAAATACACATTCTGCCAGCACTACCCATCAGTCTTCTCCTTTCTAATATTCTGTTTATCCTTTTCCTATTTCTCTTTCAAATGAACACAAAAAACAGAGAAAAAGAAGAAGGGAAGGATTTTGAGTGTTAGAAAGAGGGAAAGTCAAGGTCGTTGTTGTTTTTTGCACGGAACAAGTAGTTGGGAATAAAATAGAGTGTCTGACCCTTTCTTGGTTGTCACTAAATCTGGTTGGATTTATTCACTATTCCCGCTGTCTTTATTGCCTTCCAGTGGTCTTTGGTCTCTTGCCAGCCTTTCTACAAACCAGAGATTGATACTTATCCAATTCGCCGTTACGGAGGGGTGTGTAGGGGCGCTCAAACTTTCAAGACACACACACACACACTTCCTTATGGCTGGAGCTAGGTGCGTGTGCATTATTATATTTTCACCCCTCTTTCCTTCTTCTCCTTCCTGGTATTGTAATACTTTGGGGTGTAGGCTTTTTGTGTGAAGACACACACTGCTGCTTGTCTCATATAGTTGGGCCAACAGCATGGTAAACTTTTTCGAGTATGAGTGGAGTTGACTTTTTACATTTCTAACACTTTTTAACTTCATATACCTCTAGTATTTTTTTACACTTATACTTGTTTTTTTGTTTGTTTGGTCTCTGCGGTCCTCTATTTTTGTTTATTTTTATTTTCTTTATTTGCCCTTTTCTTTGATCCCCTGATAAATATAAATAAAATAAGAAATAAGGCTTAGGCTTGCATCTTAGGCTAGGCTGGTGTATGTTAGCTGTGAAGCACTGCCGGGTGAGGCAAAAGTTTTTGCAAAAATTTGATTTCTAATTATGATATGTGCTTTGTTAAACCAAGTGTTTGGTGTCATTTAAAAGCCCTTTTCCTCTTCTTTCATTTGATTATTGAGACTCTCATATTGATTAAATTTATCCTTAGAAATGAGCAATTTAAGACTATCAAGCTTCATCAGCAAGGGGAAAGCGGGCGCGAGATTTTCGAGCCCTGCCTTGAGCTGGACGCCATTTCGACTTCTCTACTTGAACATTTCAACAAGAAAGAGCTCTTTTTCATCAGGCTGGCAAAATTCAGGAGTGGATTCGACAAAAATTTCCAGATGCAATCACCGTCAACACTCATTGGACTCGGGATGACGGAGAATGGCCTTGAAACCCAGCTGATTTCATCTTGATGGACTTCTTTGTGTGGCCGGAACTGAAGAAAGAGGCATGCTCAAAACCTCACAGGACAGTTATGGAGCTGAAGAATTGGCTGCAGAGAGAATAGCGCCGCTTTCCGCTCGAGGAGTAATCGGCAACTTTCAGGATCGACTAGGAAAATGTATTGCATCTAATGGTGATCATTTTGAATAGTTGTTATTGCAGCTCTTTGAATAATCTTATATACCATTTTGTAGAAAAAGGGTTTTCAATCGACACCAAATATTCTACATAATAGAGCACATGTCATTATTAGAAATCAGATTAAAACTGTGGTCGGCAACTTTTGCCTCACCCTGTACATTGACAATCAAAGCAGCAAATAGAAATTTGTGTTTTATGGCTTTCTCCTGCAAAATAACTTTTCCCTACTCTTTTTTCTGTGGTTAATCTTTTTGTTGTCCAAGTTTGAGTTTTTAGAGTAAGAAAAACTTGTTTTTTTGGTGTTTCTTCCCTGTGCATTGTCAAAAAAAAGTGGTGGGTGGGTTGTGTAAACCACCACCAAATTCCAAAGTTTTTTGGTGTTTCTTCCCTGTGCATTGTCAAAAAAAAGTGGTGGGTGGGTTGTGTAAACCACCACCAAATTCCAAAGTTTTTTGTTCTGCCAGAGGCATAAATAAAATCATTATTTTTGTTTTTGCGTATCCAAACGATTTTGAAAACCGCACAAATTATAGAAAAGTTTTATTTTTATTTGTGTTTATCCACGTTCACAATTATACACTTCTAAACAATGCACAAATACAGAGCGGTCCAAAAAAAGGCTGGAAGTCTAAAAGATTTTGGTGAGCTAATCCCTGTTTCGGCCTTATTTATTATTTTGGAAATCTCCAAGACTCTTTTTTTTCTAACGCTGGGCAAAAAGAGTCTCTCAATGCGTCTTTTGTCAAAAATATTGCTGGAAGTCATCTCGCAGGTATGTTTGTGCTCACATCTCAACCCTTCGACCCTTTTGCGTCCTCTTCGGCGCCACAAGGACCTTGGAGACTTGAGGTTAGGACGAACACACAGATATCTGATATATAATTCAGTGGAGAACACACCTGACCTACGCTGGTCTATCCTATTCCTTAATTGTTTAGGAATCGCTAAAATCGCACACGGCCAAGGCAACCCTCTTTATTTGTGGGATAGAGCAATATTTTTTTTACAAACTCGTCTTATTCTCAAGACTCCGACTTCCCAAGTCTAGGTTAAAGTTTCTATCATGTGACCAGTGTGGCCGGATGTTTCTGAGGTAAAGAGAAGGAAATGGGCCGCGATTGGCTCGGCATTTGAGGTGGTCAGGTTTTTTGGTCCACCCTTCTGGACCACCCTTTAGTTATTAATAGTCCAGAGTAAAGAGCAGAGAGTAGTAGCACCTGTATCTACCCAGTCTGTCAAGAAGATGTGCAGTTGCCGTTAGGGATGCAGCACACCTGTTGCTGCAAAGTCCACAATTATTTGAATGTTGGGAAAGTGCGGTTGATTTAGAAATTTTCAAAAATGAGCTTGATCTACAGAAATTATTTTTTCCAATAATTTTCAAAATCATAGGGGCGAAAGTTAAGAGGCTAAGCCTAAAGGGCACCAAACTAATAGTTTTGAATTTCAAAACCACACCAACTAATAGCCAAAGAAGAGAAAGCGAAAAAAGTAACCTGCAGCGACAGGGTCACCTGTTCCTGATGACCATAGTAGTATTTGAGAGTGACCGCCACATCGAACTGCAGACTCACGTAAAGAGGGGTGAGTCGGGAAAACGGGGCTTGACAGTACTGCCTGAGAAACTGTTTTTAATTTGGAATTTGTTAAAATTTCTTCTTTTTGGCTTTATTTTGACGCCAATGGACTCAAACACTCGTGTCAAAGTACTGCTGGTACATGACCTCTAAAAACCTAGGCTTGAACATCAGCTGCATTTTGAGAAGCCATGT
>BBSZ01012859.1:0-13057 GCA_000981365.1 Subanguina moxae | reverse complement strand
GTTTCTCTATGCAGTAAGCCCCAGTTAACAAAACTATGTTCAAGATCTTTTTTTTTTTTGATTGAGCCCTCCATAGCCATACTCCATACGCCGAAAATTATGATAAAATGAGTTGCGATCAAATGAGTGTGTACGCTTTTAGAAGCTTATCCAAATTTTCTCACAACAGCTTCAAGGGACGTCGACAATGGTGGCAGCAAAAAAAAATGCGGTTCAATTTTGGGTGGTTTTATAACCGGTCCAATTATGGTCGGTCCAATTATGGTCGGTCCAATTATGGCCGGTCCAATTATGGTCGGTCCAATTATGGCCGGTCCAATTTTGGGCGCGGTCCAATTTTGGCGCGGTCCAATTTTGGGCGTGTCCGACTTTTTGTCAAGACCGGGTCGGTCTTTATAAAAAGGGGGAAGGTGTAAATAATTGAACTTTTATAAACTGAGGTTTGTTCCCCGTATTATTTATCTTATCCAGCGCATTGATATTTGTTTTAATTGTCTCTTTTGATCTCTGATAGTTTGGAATGTTAGCTAGATTTCACTTTGTAATGTTAAGCACTGGAACATTCCTGTTCCTTCCGCCTCTCGTCTGGCGATCGAGCTAGCCGATATGGGTGCTATAAAAAGATGGCAACCATAGCAGCGGGATCGATCACTGGAGGAGAGACGGCCGTCTCTGAGCCTTTTGGACTTGTAATTTGTATTTGTTTTTGTTTTTATTTGGTTTTGTTCGTGAAGGCTTTTATTTGTTGGAATAAAGGCTTTTGTTAGCTCCCTTACACGGAACATCCCATTATATAGCATAGCGTTGAGACCCACCGCGGTGGAATAAAATTAACCAACTACCTGGGACGCTGGGTAGGGGTTAGATTTTTTACTATCGTAATCGTCAAAATAATAAGTGTGATCAAGAAAAATAAACAATGTCCTTAATTTATCCCTTTAGAGACATCAAAATTGTAATTAAGAACTAGGAAGCCCCACTGCGGCAAATAACGCATCACCCAGAACCCTTGATTTTTTCAGGACCGTTGATTCCAATGAGCCAATGAAAAGTTTTTTCCCAGGAAAAATTTTTCCACCAGACAAAATGAAAATTCCGCTTCGCCCATCTTTTAGTCGGCAACCTTTTTAGTAGAGACAGAAACGGGTCAGGGCCCCGTCGGGGCCCCGACCCGCCCCGAGCCGATTTTGGGGGGTAAAACCCCGATCGGGGCCCGCCCCGAGATGCTTTAAAAACCCCGAACCCGACCCCGAAATTAGGTAAAACCCCGAAGAATAATTTTCAAATTTTAAATGTTTTGAATTTTTGATTAGTTGATGTTTTTGTAACATTTTTTGACTGTTTGTTGTTATTGTCGGTCCCTGTGTAACACGCTATTTAGAATGGCTAGTGCAAGCGTTATTTTTAAGATCGAGCTCTTCACTAAATTATTGGCGAATGAAGCTAAATGTAGAATATGTCACAAATTAATCCAAATCTCTAGTAGTAGCATCAAAGCTCTTTTTACGCATGCAAGGACTCATGAGGAATATGCAACTAAACTCAAAGTTAAACTGTTTCAAGATAATGTTGATAGAGAGACTCCTTTGATAGATACAGAGATGATGGAAGTGTATGCCTACAACAAGATGAAGTGCATTAATTTGGATAAGGATCCCTTAATATTTTGGGAAGTAAAGCTCTTCAACTAATCTAGTCAGTTTAAATGTGCACATTGATCTTCTGTTAAGAAAACCAATTGATTTATACAAAATTAGTTGAGCTTGTGGGTGAGTAAGTATGCATTTTTTGTCAATAAATTTAGTTACTGGTGTACCTCCCTTTTGTTTGAGCTTTTGTATGAGTGAAAATTTTGCGAAAAAGAAGGTTTCTAAAACTCCGAAATTTGTTTCGGGGCCCCGCGGGGCCCGCCCCGAAGACCTCCTAAAACCCCGACCCCGACCCCGAAGAATATTTCGATAGTTGAACCCCGAACGGGGCCCGCCCCGAAGGCATCTTTCTGTCTCTACTTTTTAGTCATTAAGAACACTATAAAAATTTAAAAAATATTGCAGGAACATACCTAAAAGTACAGTGTTTCACACACAATTGGCGCTTTAGTATAGTTGGAAAGCGATAAAAAAGCGATAAAATTGGACTAAAATTTTTATCGCTAGCGATAAAAATTTTATCGTTTTTTTAAATTAATTCTCGTTTCAATAGATTAGCTGAATATAGTAGATTAGCTGAAAACCAGCGTATACTCTGTTTCACGTTTCTTAGTTCACACTAATACCTTAAGCCCCTACACCCTCTCCGGGGGCGTTTGCAGCTAGGGCTCTGCTTTGAATTGAGTTTTGCAACCCGCGTCTCCTCTCATTTATTGTTTTTCAAGTCAAAAAATGATTTTGAGATTTGAGATTTATTCTGAAGATAGTTTTGATAACTGGGACCTACCGCATAGAAAAGCTTTGGTTCGCATACTATTTTTATGCATCCAGAGTCATTTTCGAGTGTTTGTTCTCTAAGTTAGTGTGTGTGCACATCTCACTTACCTTAGAGATGAATCCGAGCAATACTCTTGATGAAAAACTCTTAAAAAACTCATTGAGAAACTTTTTTTGCCAATTTCTAGTGAGAAAAACAAAAAAAGGTAAGGGCAAAAGGCAAGGGTAAACAGGGTGAGTACGGACCCTGAAAAAAAATCATTTGATTAAAAAGACATTCTATCAGAAATTCATTTTGACACATATTTTTTTGGAATAAGTTATTAAAGCACAAAGCGTTTTTAAACACAACTGTTTTTGGTATATACAAAAACAAAACAATTTTTTACCAGCTTTGCTGGAGTCTTAAGAAGCCCAGTCTCAATTTCTAGTGTTTTTGCCAATTTCTAGTGATGTGTTTCCAATAATCAGAAGCAGAATGAAGATTTGAACTTTTCAAAATCAGAATTTGTTTTTGACTCTCATTCTCCATTTGAATGACTGCTTTTTGATATCAGAAAGTTGGCTTTCAAATGCAGAATGAGAGTCAAAAAGAAATTCTGCTTTTGAAAATTTCAAATTTTCATTCTGCCTTTCATTCTACTTCTGATTATTGAAAACACTGTCTCACATGCACTTGTGTTTTAACAAGATCCATGAAATGAGATAAAACACGATTGAAAGCCCACAAAAAGGCAAACTTTTGCATATTTGGAATCATAATCTTGAACAACACCGACAACATCGTCGAGCGGGAGTCCACTACTGAGGAGAGCTTTTTCACACATTCGCTGATGTAAGCTTAAGTAAGACACGTCATATGGAGAGATAATTTTCGAAAAACGGGAGAAAAATTTTGGCTGGACGAGATTACGGGAGGGATTTTGGGCACTTTTTCACCGCGGGAGAGATGGATATGTGAGAAGGAAGAATGCGACAGGTCAACCCTATAAAGGATACAATAACTGCAAAAACTCTCAAACAATCAAAAAGGAGCTTTAAACTTCTGAATAGAGGCAATAAAAAAACAAGTCGGAACCAGTTGATTTTAGAACTGTTTGGTGTACAACCATTTTTGGTAAAAATAGTTGATTCTAGAAAAATTTGTGTCAATTTCTGATAATGTCTTTTTGACAAAACGAATTTTTGTTAGAATGTATTTCTGTTACAATAATTTCTGTCACAGTGTGGGTGTGCCGATATTTTTCAACTTTCCACGTGTCGACAGCCCTACTCTGCTGGGTTATTATATCGCTCCCCCTCTTTTGGGTCAAAAAATTTGAATTTTTAATGAAAATAAGGGCTGAATTGGATGAGTAAGGGAATAATAATAGGGACTTTTTGTAAAGGTTATTTACCCGTTTTTCCTACTAAACCAGGGCAAAGAGTGCCTCTAGAGTCTAGACGCACTTATTTCTCAAGAAGAATGTGCCCATCTCTGAATTGATGGTGTAAATTTGCCCCCTTCATTTTATTGGAAACATAAAAACACGAGAGTATGCCAAATAAATACAATGGTTGCACAAGTCTAATTCACTTTTCTCTCTTTTAAACTAAATCAATTTGGATCTCTTTACACTATCGGGTTGCACATCTCTCAGGGTTTTGTGGTTAATTTCACCACCGATTTTTTCTTTTTAACGATTTTAGTCTTGTCAGTCTTTGAAAATATTTTTTTGGACATAGCTTTTCGAGGCTGAAATTTTCTTCCAAATCCTCCAATCTTCATGCCCTTTTTTATACATCTTCTAATATTTTTTTTTATTCCGTATCCTCTAGCCTTTTCTATTCTTTCAGGCGCCATATGATTTGTGTAGGATGTCACAGACCTCTGTATTTTTTCGGAGTACAGTCAACCCTTGATTTTAAACTACCCCTGATTTAACCTATCTTGATTTAAAACAATTATATACTCAAGCCTATTTTAAAGAGAGTTTGACAGGGGTGAATTACCGTTTTATCAGATGCTTTACAAGTTTTTCAAAAAATCGAATAATACCGTATTTTCTCTAATAAGGCCCCACTCTCTTTGATTTATAATCGTGTTCCTGGCATTCTGTTTTTTACTCATTTTTCCAGATGACTCTCAGGCAATTTACCAACCAAATTTTAGCTTATTTTCGGTTGGTGGCTGATCGGGGGAGGGTTCTCTGGAGCGACGAGTCGACGTACAATCTCTTCTCTTCTGATGGAATACGCTATGTAAGACGTCCGCGCGGCAAAAGGAATGACCCAAAGTACCAGGTGTCAACTGTCAAGCACGGAGGAGGGTCTGTTATGGTTTGGGGTATTTTCTTGTAATTTTCGTTATTCCTTCCTATATATGTTTTACGCTGTTTTTCAAGGGATGGAGTCGGTCCGTTGGTTCGAGTCGAAGGCAATATGAACTTTGAAATGTACAAAGGAATTCTAGATGACAACATGATTGAACATGCCATCATTTGCCTGGATGACGACTGGATCTTGATGCAGGACAACGATGCGAAGCATGCCTCAAAGCTCCTTAAGAAGTGGTTTGCTGACCACCATGTAGAGGTGCTCAAATGGCCATCGCAGATTCCGGACCTGAATCCTATTGAGCACTTGTGGCACCACTTGGATCGCCAAATTCGAACTCACACCTACTCCAAGACCGCTGATTTGTTTAAGGCACTCTGTGCAGAATGGAAGAAAATTTCACGTAATGTTCTTGTGAGTCTGGTTGATTCAATGCCTCGTCGTTGTGCTGCTGTTATTGCTTCGAAGGGTTATACGACGAAGTATTAATGTTGAATAAAGTCTTTAAACGAAATCTCGGGAACTTATTTCCATGCAAAAGAATCGCGCTTGTAGCTGGTGCAAGTTTTTTGTCCGCCTGAAAATTGATGTCACTGCGAAAAATGCGTTGGTAAGGCTTCTATGTTAAAACACAATGCGACACATTTAGTCGTTTTTTTCTTTGCCAGTCGTTTTTAGACAACTCAACAATTTCGCCTCTAAAAGAGACTTTAAAAAAACATTTTTTCGAAAAAGGATGACGTTAAACTGAGGTTTGTCTTTTTTTTTAGGCGAAATTGTTGAGTTGTCTAAAAAGTATTGGCAAATTCAGAATCCTTACGATTTTTTTTTTTGCCTTAGAGAAATCAATGTCCAATTTGGCAAAACATGTCAACAATTGAGGTAAAAAATGATCGCACCCAGCACTGGTGGATTTACACTATTTAATTATTTGTAACTATTTAGGGTGATGCTAAATCGGGGATTGACTGTAGTGGATAATCTAGTTAGGCACCTGTTGTTCATCCTGTTTTTGTACCTGCTGCTCTGCGTTGTTGTCAACAGCCTTTATTTCATCTTCACTCTGACTTTTAGGGTTATGTATCATGTCGTGCTGGACCTGTTTTATATTTTCCTGTTTTTCGAATTGCTCTTTATATTGCCTATATAGTTCTTCCGAATTTTGCACAGAACTGTCTTCGGCACTTGAATATTGTGACGGTATGCCAGATAAGTCCCTAAAATATATTTGTGACAAGTTAACAATGTGCTACCATTTCAACTAAAAGTTGCTGTTGGTTCTGTAGGATTAGGGTGCGTACGGGTTTGTGGGGCGGGTTACCCGTTACCCGCAAATAAAACTGCAGGTTACCCGCGGGTAGACTCCGAGTTACACATTCGTTTAATGAACGGAGAAAAATCACAAAAGAATCTGAAAAAAACCTTTATTTCACAAACAAAAAAAATTAAATGTAAACAACATCAATACATGTGGTTAACAACCACGAGATTTTTTGTTGAGAAAAACACTGCTTTGCAAATTGCAGACTACAATGAAGGGATCCAGCGAATTTTTTTTTGCAATGGAAATTCCATTATGGAATACATTTCTGTCGTGACTGAAGTCCACCTTCTCTCTTGGTTGACGCGCAAGCAAGCTTCTTGGCCACCGGCTCATCAGACACTAGCACATCTTTGACCCTATCATCTTCATTCGTTTCGAACTGGTCGGCAGGCTGATATTGAGTCGTAATCCATCTCTTGACCAGCATGCGAAACACCTCAACGTCTTCGATTCGTCGATCTTTGAAACGTGGATTCAAAAAAATGCCAGCCCATAGTCTCTGTGCAAAAAATAAAATGGTTTGTACCATATGTGGTTAGGCACCGTAACTTATAACGGGTGCAACAAAAGTTCCCGACGAATTTTCAGCTTTATCTTTTATCAATTTTGGAACCATATCTTATATCTGTTGATACCATTTTGTAGCCCTGAATCTCCTCTTTCTAATGGTATATTATTTGTCAAAAAGTTTATTGAACATTGATGAGCTACGTGCCGGAATTGTGAGGCTCCACCAGCAAGGCTACAAGGTGATGGAAATCGCGCGTTATGATGAGCTGTGCTCATTCAACTGTCTCAGATTCCATCAAACGATTTAACAAGACGGGCAGCAATGAAGACAGACCAAGAAGCGGGTGTTTAGTGACTGAACATCGAATTGATTGCTGACAGAATTCGCTACTGCAACGACCATGAGGAAGGCCACATCCACTCCAAGTATGACTCCACCAGAAAATTGGCCACCGAGCTTGGAATTTCGGATATGTCAGTTCGAAGAATCATTGAAAAAGTTTTTAAAATGAAGTCCAGAACGACTGCTGAAAGCCCTCTGTTTAGCGACAATGCCAAGGAAAAGCGCTTGACTCGCTGCAGAAATTTGGCTCGTCGCTTTGCTGTCAATCGACATTCCAACATCCTCTTCACAGATGAGAAGTGGTTCGACATTGAGCAAGCCCGCAACTCGCAAAATGACAGGTTGGTTTTTTGTCAATGTTTGCTTGCTCCAAACCCCATAAGTCGATTGCTGCGCTGAAAGCTTCTCTGGTGAAGAAATGGGACGCTATTCCACACGAAATGATTCAGAAAGCCATCGACGACTTTCCAAAAAGACTTTGAAAATGTATAGATGCAAATGGTGGTCATTTTGTTGAGTGAAATAAAAAAAAACATTCTAAAAAATTTATAAAATCAGCATTCTTATAGTAAACTCAGTCAGAGACGAAAAAATTGTCACAACCGAAACCTTATTGCAATAAATAACACAAAAAACATGGAAAACACTGTAAGAGAACCACGATAAATGAGTATTTCTTTAAAATATCGAGCATCTCCAATTTAGTCTAGTGCTTGTACAGCACCAAACACACCAAGTATGAACGTGGTTGATTAAAAGAATTAAAAATTACACAATTTTCCATAAAAGAACAAAAAGAACAAGAGGGGGAAAAAGGCAAAATGGGAAAAGGAAAAAGGGAAAATCGAAAAGAGAAAAGAAAGATGGGAAAAAATTATTTTTAAACATCTTTTCCACGTAGAAATTGATCTTGCCAAGAAAATTTTTTCCCTGTTTGTTTTTGCCATTAGTGCTCCCAACTAAATATATTTGATTGGCATCATCTCTAACTGACTTTTTATTGTGCCTTTTAAATTTCGTTTGAGATAATCTAAACAGAAGAATGAACAAAAAATGAGGAATGGTCTACAACACAAAAACTTTTGGCCCTTTATGAAGAAGAGGACAGTTTTTTTACGTTGGTCCCCCTGTTGTTTTAGACCCTTCTAAGCATTTCTAATACACTAAAAACGATATTTTAAAAAATTATTTTCCACACTTTCTCGTCACAAAAAGTCAAATTTTTGGAAAGTTGTACTGGGAAATATTTTCTGACCTCAGGCTCTACAGTGTAGAACCTACACTTAGACACACAACTAAGCCTTAGGCTTAGGGTAGGCCAGCGTAATTTACCCTAACCCGTGAACCACTAAACATAGATAAACAGAGTATACGCTGAGTCTCAGCTAATCTAGGCTAGCTACCCTTAGCCTAAGTTTTAATGGTATGCCTAGTGTAGTTCCAAGGGTCAGAAAATACCATTTATAAGGTTGTCCCCCAAGGCAAAATACGGAAATTTTCGACTTTCCAAAAACCGATGTTCTGTGACGAAAAAGTGTGGAAAATAGTTTTTTTCTATTATCGTTTTTCGTGTATTAAAAATGCTTAGAAGGGTTTAAAACAATAAAGTGACCAAGGTAAAAAAACTGCCCTCTTCTCATATAGGGTCAAACTTTTTTTAAAGTCATGGCGTTTTGTTTATCTTCAATCACGCTAGAATGCAGTTTTCAAGAGGCCGTGAGAAATGGTTTAAACTCTTTGTTGGAAAAGTTTTAAAAACAATTAAGGGGGCAAGGGGTTTGAAGCAATCCGTTCATTTTGAGTTACCGTGTAACAAACTTACTTGTTATTCGCATTCACTAAACAGATTGAATGGATTAGTAGTTATTTACGTACAACACTTACTTTTCTTTATGTGGTTGTACAAAGATTTTCCAACCAAGTATGTGACAACGGTCCCTGTTATCGGGTCTCGTTTCCATCTCCTAACCAGCTGACCTGACAGCTGGTTGTACACATCGTAAGCACTGCTACCACTCGCACTAGAGTTCAGTGGATCTACGCTTGTCTTTGTTGGATTGTAATTGAAAGAAGGGTTACCCCCGTCTGGCGGAAGCAAACTTGTACTGGCAACTGAAATAGCGATGTTTTTAATGGCTCCAATACGTGAAACTCTTATGGCTTTTTCATTCTTTATATAGCAAGCCCGACCCCAGGAATTTCTAAAATTGAATCGCTATCCTATCCCCTCTCAAAAAACGGTTTAACCGTTTTTTCATGCGCAAAAAGATTTAAATGTGTTAAAAAGCATGAAAACAGGTTTTTAAAAATGACTTTTAAAAAAAAAAATGCCTTGATCGCCCAAGGTAAACCAATTTAAGAAGGCATCTGGATACTTCAATAGGGCCATCTAAGCATTTAAAAAAAGGCCAAAAAGACTATTTGGACATAGCTTTGTAAATTGGTGCATACAATGCTGCATACAATGACTCTGCTATGCATGCTTTTTTAGTGATTTATGTCTCCAGTATGTGTGTGCGCGCATCTCGACCCCGATTTTCCAAGCCCCCTACTCCCCGGAGGGAACTTAGAGGATAGTAGGGTTAGAGATGCACACACATACCTGCGGGATGGATCCGAGCAAAACTTTTGACCATAAACGCATTAAAAGCTTTTTTTGCGCTGGCTAAACCTAGTATATCAGGTATGCCTTCTTAAGTTGGTTTACCTTAGGGGACCAAGAAGCCTATTTACGGGAATCCGAAAAAATAAAGAGAAAAAAATAACTCAGACACTTTTTTTGCATAGTTGAGACGATCAAAAAGAGCTTGTAAATGAAATTGTCATGCTTCAGTTAGAAACAGTATTTAAAAAATTCAAAGCCTAACTCACCCAACGTGCCCTGAACCAGGAAAGAAACTACACTAGTCATGTATAGAAATAAAAGCAAAATATAAATTTTCTTGGTAGAATAAACGCTTCTCCATGCTCTTACAATGTTCTTATTGTTCTCCATTTAGTCGTTTTCAACAATGAACATAGTTTAGAATGGTGAGCTGGTTTGAATACAGGAACACTGTGGGATACTTATGCACACGTGACTGGTATTGATTGCATTCCCACGCTGCGTGCGGCTTCTTGTTTTTGTTTGTGTAGGCATGCTTGCTTGGCTGTTTTACCTAACTGTAGATAGAGTTGATGTTGAAGAGGGACGTTATGCATTTGCGTGGGATGTAGGCATTTTCTTAACAACATGAACATTAAAAAATATTTTGCAAGAGCACTTTTAGTAGTACAATTTAGCATCCTCCGCCTTCCCAAGTAGATAGAAACAGAACAATATTGCCGCTGAAGGCTATCCTCCAAAGGCAGTGCCAGCACAGCAGAGTGTGGGTGAACTGAAAAAGTCTACAAGCCTCTTGAGCAGTTTGAAAAGTTCTTTGGAAAGCAACAAAGCAGAGCTGGACAAAAAACAAGACGTTGTTGTCAAAAAAAGGTAAATTTGCTGGAGCACAAATAGTTTGCAACAATCCCAATATGAAAAAACCAAAGAAGTAAACATGGTATATCACGTTTTTCTCACTGGCAATGGCGAAAAAAGCCTGAAATGCATTTATTTCTCCAGAATCTTGCTCTGATTCATCTCACAGGTAAGCCTGTGCGCGCATCTCTAACTCTCAAGCCCCGGTCGCCCCCTTACGAGGGCTTGGAGTTGAGATGCGCAAACACCCATACCTGAGAGAAAAATGACTTGAGAAGAAGCTGTGAATGCATGAAAATAGTACGCATACCAGAGCTTCTTTATGCGGTAGAGCCCAGTTGACAAATCTATGTTCAACATCTTCTCTTTTCCTGAGTGGGTCCTGCTTAGAAAGTGGCCCCTTACTTGTCCCTTCTTCTCCTTATACAACACTTCATCCCTTTAAAAATGGTGAAAAAATGCTTTTTATATGGTCAATCAACGTCCTCACTTACATCAGCTCTTACACTCTAAACAATATAATTTTCAGTTAAAAAACCAAGTACTTGTTTTGGGGGGAAGGGGTGTATAATTTTTTTTGGGGCGGGAGGTATTTCTTTTTAATTTTTGGGGGGGAGGTATTTCTTTTTTTTTTTTTTTTTTGGGGGGGGATACATAAAGATACATAATTGTATAAACTGTTGTTGCCATAAATTTTTATACAAAAAAATCCTGCCAGCAAAAATTTTTGTCAGATTGAATTTTTGCCAGAAATAGTTTTTGTCAGAATAGTTCTTTTTCAAAACAATTTATGACCAAACCGGGGTGAGCCTATAATACAGTAGTACCGGAATCTCATGAAGAATTTTAATGCTTCATCAAACTGATCTTTTTTAACTATTTTTAATTTCTTGTTGTGAGTCACTCTTCCATGCATTTTCACCGACATTGAACAAATTAAAGTGCCGCGTAATTATCACAAATTTTGCAAGGATTTATTAACACAATTGAGGCCCATGACCTTCGCCGATATCCACCACAAATTGTACAACGATGATTGTTTTTTAAATCATTATTGAATTTCTTCAGCAGCCCGTGCCTCTTCCAGAATCACTTCAAATGAAAAAGGAGCAAAAGCGTAACCAGCGCCCACGTAAAATTTACTCTGGAACTCAACCCTAAATTCAAGATCAGTATTCCACATTGAAGAACAAAGAAAAACAAAACCAATGAAGACGCAATGCATGTAGAAATGCGGAAAGTCCCTCCATCAGTACCAAGATGAACAAGGTGAGGGTGGCAAAAACTAAGATTGTCGCATAATTTTAGTTAGAATTAATTAATAATTACCGAAAAATATGGCATAAGTAAGAATTGCACCCAAATATCCATCCAAATTCAACGCATTTCGAAATACCATAGACCATAACACATCTGACAGTTCTGAAAATGTCATAATTCATCAAAAGCATTCAAAATTTTCCAAGATTGGGCAAAAACTTACGAGCATGAGCCAAAGAAAGCGCCCATAAACGAAGATAACTGGCCGTGTGAGATATACATCCCAGTGCAAACTCAATTGTATGGATAGCCTGGTAAACCATTATGTCGCCCAAATCAAACTAAGAATTAATAGATTATAACACTAAATTAATAAAGGATTTAAAACATACAGGTTCGTCGCCATGACCGCCAATGGACTTAGAATGACTGTTTGGATGATGAATCACTTCGGCGTCGTCCTCACTTACATCAGCTCTTACACTCTAAACAATATAATTTTCAGTTAAAAAAACTTTCATTCGAATGTAAAGCAACGGGTGCACAAAAGGCTATAGAGTAAGGCAAAAAATGACTCTTTCAAAAACCGATACTGTGTTAGTTTCACTCTCTGCTAATAGACAGGCTTCCCTTAAGCGATTAGTAACCGGATTACCAAATCAACCGTTAACAAATATTATGTTTATTGATTGTAATTGTCCAGACCCATCTAGTACCACTCATGGCCACTCAAAGACTGCATTCCGGCGCATTATACATGGAAATCTCAGTTACTTTGTTTGTTATATTAGAACGGTTCGATAAAGCCTTGGATCAAACTTCTGTTTTTTTAGTGATTCAGCCGCAGCAGATGTCCCGTAAATATTGTCATCCATCCATTTTGTCATACTACTGTCTTCGAGAAGGGGCTTTTCAAACACAAATAAATGTTCAGGGTTGAATTTCTTCATTTAATGACATTTACTAAGTAAGATATTTATATTTTCATTATAGGCCGTATGAAAACGCCGGGATAGACTCTTTTTTTTTCAAAGTCAAAAGGATTAGTTTTACGCTTTGCTATTCTCCACAAAAAGACTTTTCAAAAAAGCATTCCGGTGCACGAAGTAATGAAATCACTTAAAAGAATATATCTATCATTTGAAGAACATGAACAACTATGCTTGAGTCGGTTTGTGACACCAAAAGACAAACTAAATTATTGAGAAACCGGATAGTGAGCGATCTGCGCGCATGCCAGCGACCTCTTCACGTGGCGCTAATAGTTTTTTAATTCTCAATTCTAACACTAGAATTACAGCATGGGTCAAAAACGACCCATTGCAGTATCGGACATATTGTGTTTTTGACCTATGTTCTGCTAGTGTCTTCTGGACATGTTATATACCAAAATGTAGCTTATAATCTGGGCTACATTT
>BBSZ01012858.1:0-53635 GCA_000981365.1 Subanguina moxae | reverse complement strand
TCTTGTCTGTGGAGAGGACTGTCTACCAGCTCTTCTGCTTGTTCTCTTGGATAGGTCTGTTCACTGATATGTTGTTGATCATATTCTTCTGTAGGCGAAAACCTTGATGTTTGGATTGGAGAAGGACTTTTCTGCTTTTCTTCTGACTCTTGTCTGTGGAGAGGACTGTCTACCAGCTCTTCTGCTTGTTGTCTTGGATAGGTCTGTTCACTGATATGTTGTTGATCATATTCTTCTGTAGGCGAAAACCTTGATGTTTGGATTGGAGAAGGACTTTTCTCATGGCTTTCATGCTTTTCTTCTGGCTCTTGTCTGTGGAAAGGACTGTCTACCAGCTCTTCTGCTTGTTGTCTTAGATAGGTCTGTTCACTGATATGTTGTTGATCATATTCTTCTGTAGGCGAATACCTTGATGTTTGGATTGGAGAAGGACTTTTCTGATGGCTTTCATGCTTTTCTTCTGACTCTTGTCTGTGGAAAGGACTGTCTACCAGCTCTTGTGCTTGTTCTCTTGGATAGGTCTGTTCACTGATATGTTGTTGATCATATTCTTCCGTAGGCGAAAACCTTGATGTTTGGATTGGAGAAGGACTTTTCTGATGGCTTTCATGCTTTTCTTCTGACTCTTGTCTGTGGAATGGACTGTCTACCAGATCTTCTACCAATTCGTCTTCTTCGTGATATAGAGCTTCTTCTTCTGGATATGACTGCTCAATCAAATGCTGCTGCTCATGCTCTTTAATGTGAGGAGAAGCAACATACTTCTCACTGCTTTCCACCAATTCGTCTTCTCCGTGATATAGAGCTTCTTCTTCTGGATATGACTGCTCAATCAAATGCTGCTGCTCATCCTCTTCCAGATAGGACTGCTCTTGTGTGTGCAAAGAACTTAGTGTTTGAGATGGAGAGAGATGTTTTTGTCCGGCTTCTGGCTCTTTCTCATACTCTTGTTTATGCGCACTACTGCTTACAATCTCGTCTTCTTCCTTAACATCCTCTTGTTGCTTTTCATCATAAGAGTTGAGTAGCTTCTCTTGTTTTTCTTCGACATCGCCGATTAAGGAGTGGCTCTCCACATAGTCTTCCTCTTGTTGTTGCTGCTGCTGCTGCCCTCCACTAGGCTCATAAAAGGGATGGTATGATTGGGTTAGCGAGTCCTGTCTGTCCCACTGCTGTTCTCCTGTTTGAGTCTGGGTTGGAGTGGACGAGTCTATCAGGTCGTCCTGCTTCTCCTCCTCTTTTTCCAGCTTCTCTGGCGTTTCAGAAGCAATTATTTTTTGTTGGAAGTTTGTTTCTTGATATACTTGCTCTTCTTTTGTGGGACGTTGTTGCTCTGCAATAGACTGAACCACCTCTTCTTGCTCTATTGTCTTGTTGTAAGAGTATGACTTAATCTCCTCCTCCTCTTCATCTCTCGATAACTTTTCTGGTGACGCAGGAGTTATGACCACCTGTTGCTCCACTCTCCCCACAAAAACTTCTTCAGGGCTTGGAGAGGCAGAAGCAAGACCTTGTTCCTCTTCTACTCGAGAATATTTTTCCAATTGTTCCCTCTGCTGCTCTCCCTCAATAGTTGGAGAAGGTGTTTTTGGGGATTCAGCCACAACTTCTTGCTCCTTCTCAATTATCGACTCTGCTCCATATTTTCCCCAGCTGTCTAGGGGGGATCTAACTTTTCTTTCTTGGAGTATTGGAGAGTCACCTGTATACTTCTCCTTCTGTTCATGTAAATCATGGGAAACTTCTTCTGACTTCACAACCACCGAGTCAGTCTCTTCTTCAGGTTGGAGGGAAGGAGAAGGAGAAGCATCTATTTCTTTTCTCTCAGTCCACAATTCGATTGCCTGTGGAGCGGGAACAGATAATACATCAACTTCTTCTACTTCTTCTTCTTCTTCTTCAACCAGTATGGTTGGACTACTCTCCTCCTCCTGTTGTCTGCTCAAATACTCCTCAGGAGATGGAGCACTTTCTCTATCCTCGCGTCTATAGCTTGCCACATGCTCTTCATCTAAGTCCAAAGCTCGTTCTCCCTCCTGTTTGTCTTCCTCTTCTTGATGATGTGCTTCAGGCATTTCTTCCTCTTCTAACCCGTCTTCTTCGGACTCCTTCACCCGAGTCTCAGTGGCTGTAGCTTGTCTCAATTCCACATCTCCACCAACAAAAGTAGGCGGCTCAGTGGACTCGAGCATGTCTTCCGCTGGGCTTTTTGGAGATCTATCTTCCGCTCCTGCCACATCTCTAAGCTCTGCTTCAACAGGAGCAGGCTCTTGCTGTTGTTGACTTTGTTGTTGGTCTTGTTCAAGCTCTTCTCCTCGTTCAGCTGTAGATGTGGGTGTCGCAACATGTTGCTTGTCTTCGTCTTTTATGTGATCCCCTTCCTGCTGGTCCACTTCCAGTGGTCTCTTCTCATCCACTGCATATTGTCGACTACCCACCACCACTTCCTGCTCAACTGTTTGTGGTGCTGATACAGGACTGGCCGACACTAATTCCTTTTCTTGTGGTGTGCTTCTACCACTCAAATGGCCCGACTGCACTTCGTCTTGCTGGTGTTCAGTCCCTCCCTCATGTTTTCCCATCTCTTTGTCCCCTTTTTGAGGGGACATCTGTTGGGTCAAATGTTCCTCTTGAAGGCTTTCCTCTGTTTGTGGTGGTTGAACAGCAAGTTGTTGCCCACTATGCACCTCCTCTGCTCTAAACTCAGGTGATTGTTGTTCAATGAAGTAATCTTGCGAGTGCACAACATGCTCACAGTCTACCCCTTCATAGGGCCTGTGTTCCAGCTGTGCATGTTCTTGCACCACTGATGCAGGATCACTTGGCACTTGTGCTGTCTCTCCTTCCACCTCTTCTTCTGACATATGAGCCCCTTCTACAACCTCTGTGGGCACTGTTCGGCCGGTTGTCGTGCCTACTTCTTCTCTGTATTCTTGGTAATAATGGTCATCCTTTTCTAAGCTAACAGAGGGACTTTCAACTGCTCTCTTCTCAATTGGTTGCTCCACATTAGACTGGTGGTTGGTTGAGGATGAGTAGGAAGCAGGCACTGCTACTACCTCTTCGTCTGGCTGCTCTCCAGATGATGGAGCAGCACTGTGCTCTTCTAGCATCTCTTCCATATAACCTTTTTCCTTGTCCTCTTCACCCACTCGCAGTTGGTGGGCTGTTGTTGTGGTAGTAGTAACCAGCTCTTCTCTATAGTACTGGCCATCTTTGTCTGGAGAATGAGCACAACTATCTCTGACAGTTTTCTCAACTTTTTCTTCCCCTTCTAGTCGACTTGCTGTGTATTCCTCCTGAGTGGAGGTTGAAGTAGGACTAGACACTTCTTGGGGCTCTTCCACAGCGGTTGGAGGATGGCTTGCGACCGGCTCTTCTGTTGGTTCCCCAACATAAGCTTCTTCCACCATTGATGGCATTTGGCTGACCACTTGCTGTGTCCATTCATGTGTCTGCTCCTCTGTCTCATTTTTGGGCGCTTCCTCCACCCCCTTTCGCTGCATAAACTCCGCCTCTGAACCAGCAATCAGTGGTATTTGTTGGGAATCCAGGAGAGCATAAGCTATGTTGGTGTCTTCAGCGGGTCTTTTTGTGGTCTGTCCAGCCTCCACTGGAGATGGTTGCCTCTCCTCTTGTTGTTGTAGGGCTGGAGAGTGCACAACCTCCCGCACCTCCAACACATGCTCTTGCTCAGACTTGGGAGAACAACTCTTGGAGGTTCTGGAGCAGGGCACTGCCTGCTGACCACTCTCTTTTAATGACTCAAAAATGGCGATTCTATCCTTTACAGAGCCTAGGGAAGTGGTCGAGGCTATGCTTTCTGTTTCTTCCACTAAAAACACTATTTTACTCTAATAGAGAGACTTTTTGAATGAACCTTTTCTACTGTCTTTCTTTTGATTGTTGCTATGCAAAAGTGTGTGTGTGTGTTTGCCATGTGTGTGCAAAAAATTTAATATGTGTATGCAATATAAGCACTACCATCTAAATTATGCCAAATACCGTATTCTCTCTAATAGAACGCCATATGACAGTTTGGCACCAAAAAATCTTTTTTAAAATACCGCATTTTTTTTAAATTATTCCAACAAATCATGTTTTTGGCATTGTGTTTTAAACCTATTTTTTCCAGACTAGTCTTAGGTGAGTTACAACTTAGATTGTAGCTTATTGTTTCAGCTACAATTTGGGTCGTAAATTGCCTGAGAGTCGTCTGCAAAATGTAGGTCAAAAACACAATGCCAAAAACATGATTTTTGAATTATGGGGGGGGGTTCTATTAGAGAGAATACGGTAATTGCTTCAAATAAGAACCTAACACCGCTTTGCTGAACTTTTTCGGAAATTTTATGACAAAATCCCTCTTGGTACTACTGTATTATACCCCTTTCAAAAAAAAAAGACAAATACCCCCTAAATGTATTGCAGCTGTTGGTGGACATTTTGAGTGAATGGACATAAAATTTATATACCAATCAAAAGCAAACAAACAGGGCTTTTAAATGGTACCGAAAGGATAGTGTTTCAATCTAGGTATTGGAGATAAAATCAGTTTTTAATTTCCGTCCCAAATTTGTGGAAGAGACGGTAGATATTAAACAAAAGACTGAAAATTTCCAAAGAAATAGTCGCAAATCGACGTCAAGCTCTGACTGAAGTGCATAAATGGGCACAGATAACGTAAAAAGGAAAGCATATACAAATAGAGTGGAATAGGGCAACATAAATAGATGTACCTTTATTTGTGTTATTTTTTCATAAAATGGTGCCGACAACAGCTCTATTTTCATATGTAAAAATTATCCTCCATTTTGACCAAAACAGCATTAAAAAAACGATAGAAAATACGGAAAAAGAATTGCGTTAGGTAATAATTAACGATCGTTTTATTTGCACGCGTTTATTTCCATACTATTGGCATTGTTTTTAGATTTTTTCCATATTATTCCATATTATATTCCTCACTATTTAGTTGATTAAAAATGCGTGTCGATAATCATACTCATATTCGTCATATTATGCTTTATCACTTCGGGAAAAGATGGAGAGGAGCCCAGTCATTTCGCGATCTCAATGAACTTTTTGGTGAATGAACAGTTGGGGAAAGTCAAGTTCGGAAGTGGTTCCATAAGCTTAAATCCAGTGACATCCGCCATACTCTCCTAGTGAGGCCCCCACAGACTACCACGTTAACCGGTCTGTAAAAAACTGGCAAGTGAAAAAAGTTCACGCCGATTCGGGTGAGCTTGTGGCCGACAAAGCGTGGATTGCCTCGAAAGATTGCCATTTTTTTGCCCGTGGCATCGATCGTCTACCACATGGCCTTCATGCAATAAACGTCCTTTGGAATACCTTTTGGAGTCTCTGCAATTGTTCCTTCACCAAAAAGTTCATTGAAATCGCGAAATAACTGCGGTCCGGTCCATCCTTTATCGAAGTGATATAGCATAATATGACGAATATGAGTATGATTATCGACACGCATTCTTAATCAACTAAATAGTGAAGAATATTAATATGGAATAATATGGGAAAAAATCTAAACACAACGCCAACAGTATGGAAATAAACGCGCGCAAATAAAACGATCGTTAATTATTACTCAACCCAATAGTAGAAGTAATTTTAGTTCATCCAGCCCTTCGGATAGGAATGAGTCTAGTGCCTCGCTTTTGTTGTATGCCGTTGTTGAATATAGGCCCTGTTGGGTGCTGCTGCTGATACACAGGCACAGACCAGCCACCTGGAAGTACTAGCACTAGACCCACAAAGCAATAGAAACCACAAAATAAATAATGTTTATTGCAGTGACACACACGCACACAGGCATATTAATTAGTATCTACTTGATCACCATTGTTATTTTGTCTTTCGGCAGAGAAGCAGCACTCGAGAAAGCAATAGAAGAAGTAGGATTAGTGAAAAAGAGAGTATCGCACTTCGCCATCATCACAGCCCACCAGTTAGTAGTCTAAATTTAACTGAAAATAGCAAACCATCCAACTGAATATATATAAAGCACACACGAACTAAGGAAAATAAAATAACTAAAGCTTTTTTACACCACTACTGCAGTGGAAACTGCTCCACTCACCACCACCCCCTCTGCAAGCTCCATACCTATATGTCTTTTAATTCAAAGGCTAAATTACACTATACTCACGGCACTCGACTACACTATACCCCCAGCACTAGGGTTTGGCTTCCGGCGCCCTCCCGTCCCGTAATTTATACTAAGATCATACTCAAAAATTTCTCCCGTCATCCCTCCCGCCTTAAATTTTTTTTCTAATATCCCTCTCGCTAGCGATTACGGGAGAGAGGCCAACCCTACTCAGCACTTATTATTGTTTAATAACATTACTATTTATACATCATAAGAAAAACGAGCGTAGTGGGTTCTCGTGGCCGAGTGGTTCGGTTTCGAAAAGTCTACTTTTACAATGTTTCGATTCCTAGTCGGGTCGTGTAGACAAAACTTTTTATTAAAAATTTCGGCTAAGTGTAATCGAGTGCTGGGCAGGCCTGTGTCGGCCTCCGCCAGAGGCGTATGAAACCAACAATACATAGGTCAAAAAAAAATGCCACAAAACACACACTTTTTGAAATTAGGGTGCCAGTTTATTAGAGTATTTTTGGTATACAGGTATACATATGTTCGGTCTTGATGCCAAGCAGAAGTCATATTTTAACTAAACTCAAGACATCTATGGTTTTAAAGCTTGGAAGTAAGCCTGCTATAATTTCACCCCACCCACCCAATTCCAAAAGAGCAAAAAAAGTGCACAAAATTGCCATCACATGTACCGCTTGACACTAAAAGAAACTAAGGTGCACCACAATGACCACCAAATATACAACGAAAAATTTTTGTTAAATGATTGCTGAAGGTTTTATAGAAACACTTTAGTTCAAGACATTAATATTGTTGGCTCAAAAATTCATTTAATCAAACAAAAAAGAGCAAACGTTGTAAATAGGGAAACAGAAATTCAGCCAAAAGGGACAAACCTGCGCCACTAGCAGTAGAACCGTTGAGTGGATGCCCTTCATGTTCTTGACCAATAGATCTGTTTACTAATTCATCAGCACCTATAATTAAGACCACTAAAGAGCTAAATTACACTATACCCCCCACAAATTTAGGTGTTTATCCTTGCAGCAAACAAAACCAACTGGATGTCTAGTAAGCATTCACCTGGTCGGCCTAGCATTGGTGGGGCATACTCACATACTTGGTGTAAGATACTTGGCCCTATACCTCAATGGGGGGTTTGCCTTATGCCAAAAACACAATTGCTGTAATCGAAAAAATGGGTAGCCAGACCACTGAGACATTCGTGCAACTTTTAACGCATATAACACTGTTGTTATATGAGGTGTTATACGAGACGGAATATAACGCCTCCCCCCCTTAGAATTTTTGAGGCATCTCAATCTCGTATAGTCCTTGAAAACGAGGGAGCGGATTCGAACTTGCGACTGAGCCAATTGTTGTAACCGAAAAAATGGGCAGCCAGACCACTGAGCCAAGCATGCTATTTCCAACAAATCTAACACCGTTTATTATATGAGATGTTATACGAGACGGCATATAACAACAATGCCAAAAACACGAATTAGGGTGTGTGGTTCTAGTAGAGAGAATACGGTATCTAAGCAACCAAGCCTCTTCTTGACATTTTGTTTTCAGATTCGGATTCCTGAGGTCTTTTTGCCCGCTAGGGTGCCTCAGTATGAAGAAAATCCTTTCAAAAATGAGTACTGTAAGTGAGTATATGCAAATTAAGAAATGGCACCAATCTTTTTGACTTCCTATGTCGTTTGGTCACAAAAGTAAGGTTTGTTACCCAAGTGATTAAAACTTTTTTAGCAGATAGACTTTGTCCTATGCGACTAAGATCCACTTTTAACTACTGCAATAAAACTTGGAAAGAGTTGGTCATTTAAATTAAGTCAGACAAACCTTGGTGGTGAATTGTGAGCCGAATTGGGCGTTTTGAATTTGCGGTTTTTGCGAAACTGTGAACAACAAACAACAACAAAAAAACCACTTTTGGGCTGTAATTTTATTTGCAAAGCGACGCAATTCGAGGCTAAATGAGAGTAGAATATTAAGCAATCAAAGGAGTATAGCTAATGGCAAACAAGTGGACTTTGAGTCCCATAATTAAGCAGATAGCACTAAATGTGTAACCAATCCATCAGCTAATTAAGCAACTACAAAACAGGTTAAATAAGTGGGATTTAGAAGTGGGCACAAAGAGAAATAATTGGACAAAGGGGCAAAAATGGCATGCAATGAGAATTTTTCTTTGACCAAACATGTGTGCTTCCCCAACTAATTGGAATGGCCAGATAGCCGCAGGGAAATGATGCCGGCTGTACACCATTTGTTAGGAGGGTTTTTTTTTGCCTACTTGGGTGCCTCAGTATGAAGAAAATCATTTCAAAAATAAGTACTGTAAATGAGTATATGTAAATTGTCGTGGCGAAACAAAGTGACCGCGTAACAAATGGTGTACAGCCATGATGCCCAGTTTAAGATCAGGTGAACCAACATTTTTGGAGGGATTATGCTAGGCTTGCATATAATTTTTTTAACTTTGGATGATTTAAAACCTTAGCCAATCTAGATGTTTCAAGAAACTATAGAAAAAGCTAGGATGTTGAGATCATGGTTTCTAAAGGGTCTTTCTAAGGATCTCGGCTAACCTAGGCTGGCTTACCCTAAGCCTAAGGGTCTCGGGTAGCCTAGGCTGGCCTACCCTAAGCTTAAGGGTCTCGGCTAACCTAGGCTGGCCTGCTCTAAGCCTAAGACTTAGTTGTATACCTAAGTGTAGTAGCTGGGGTCTGAAAAAACTATTAACAAAGTTGTTTACCTTGGAGGAGCAAGGCAAAACATGGAAAATTTCGACCTCCCGAAAACCGACTTCCTATGACGAGAAAGGCAGTAAAACAGTGTTTTGTCTATTTTCTTTAACGTACAAGAATTGCTAAAATCTGTTTTTGAAAAGGTTTGAAAACAAAAACAATTTTATGGGGTTCGTTAGCGCCTATGGCCACATAGCTTTGTATCCAACCAATAAGATGAAGTTTGAATCAAGAGACGAGAGTTAAAAGACAAGAATAGAAAGAAAGACGACCGCAAATGTGCAAAGCAAAAAGACAAAACGGGAATTGGTGCGGAGAACGCAACAAAAAAGCTACTCAAACACACCAAAGCAGTACTTGAAACCAAAAAACCGTATTCTTCATTACGACCAGACCAACTCTTTAGCAAATTCAACCACCAAAAAGTGTGTACATGATCTAAGCTCAGCCCAGGATACACATTGCTCAAGATTTGCTCCTTTATATACCTGAGACAGACGAGTGGCTGGTAGTAACTAGACGCGTCATTTTCTTGGAGACCACTTGAGAGGCATCATCATTTGCAAACACCTCCTCCGAGGATTCCTTGTGTTGAACGGATGCACCGCTTTTGGCTGTAGAAGACAAATAAATTAGATGACAAGCTTACAATCAAAACAAAAATATAAATAGAGAGAGGGTGAAAAGAAGAGAAGCCATGGCTAACCTGCAGAGCCCTCTGGTTGAGATTCATGCCCATTTGTATGTCCATTCCCGCCTTCTGCCGCCTTTCCACCAGCTCGAGCGTCGAAAGAGGGCGATGTGCCTGCAAAAAGTAGAGCGTAATTTGAAAACAACACACACGTTTGGGACTGACTAAGAAACACGAGGGATGTAAGTAAAACAGCAGTTGCATAAGTTTCCACTTTTTGTCACCACAATCAAAACTTTGTGCAGAGATTTTGGCTAATTCAAGACACACGTGATTGAGACAGAAGCGCTTCCAACTATACTGTGTGTCCCAAAAGCTCAGAAACATTTTTTTACGTCCAATCTAGGATACATCCTTCCAACACTTAATATCCTATAATATACCGTTGGGTAGGCCAGCCTTTCTGCTTTCCTTTGGTATATAACTTTTATTAACAACTCTTCAAAATGACTATCACCAGCTGCAACACATTGACGAAGTCGTCTTGGAAATTGGTCGATTGCTTTTTGAATAATCTCCTGCGGAATTTCAGCCCATTCTTGCACCAGTGAAGCCTTCAACGCAGCGATTGAATTGTGCGGCTTGGAGCATGCTTTTGATTCGAGATACGGCGAAATAAAATAATCAAGCACAGTCCAATCAGGCGAGTTTGGAGCCCACTCAGCATCTCGCTCCTTCCAGTGGGAGTCGACCTTGATGAAGCCTGGAAAGTTCTCAGCAATCCAACCCTGTGTTTCAGTAGCGCGATGCGAAGGTGCTCCATTTTGTTAGAACGTTCATCCTTCATTTCCAAAGTGCCTTTCTGCCCATGAAAGTACCTTATCTCGAAGCATCTTTCGATATTCCGGACCGTCGATTTTCACTCTTTTGGGCACAAAGATGAGCTCCGCAGTGGCATATCTTCCTCTTGATCTTCTGGGCATTAGCTGCAGTTGTTGCTGTAGATGGATTCATACTTCTTGCCCTGTCTTTGTTGCTACCAGTTTCACAGAAACGCTTGATGGCTTTTTGCTGATATCCATATTACGAGAGATTTCCGATTGTTTCTTCCCTCTTGCCAAAAGCGCACAATACCAGCTCTCAATTCAGTCTTTCCAAAACTAAAGGATAGAGTAATCGAAAAAGCAAGCTATATACCAAACGGAAGTAGAAAGGCTGGCCTACCCAACGGTATATTATAGGATATTAAGTGTTGGAAGAATGTATCCTAGATTGGACATTAAAAAAATTTTCCGAACTTTTGGGACACGCGGTATATTATGAGTATGGGAGGAATAAAGGCTTTCAAACTACACAATGTAAACACTCAAGACTTTTTAGTGAATAGACCAGCTGTCGCTTTAAAACAGCACAACTACCCTCTCTAATTACCCCTCCCGCTCCCATTTTAAAATTCAAAATTTTTTTCTTGGTGTTGTGGATTTGATCCATTTTTTCTACATAACTTGTAGCTAAGTCTATGAGCTACAAGGTGTGTGGTCACTCGCTTAAAGCATTGGTCACAATGGACGCGTGTATCATTTCATCATGACCACCCCATACTAAGCTAAACACGACAGCCAGACACGTCGTCCATCGTGACCCAACCTTAAGAGTTACCTGCAAAAGAAGGGGAGGGGGTATTTAGAGAAGATAGAGTATGTTAGACAAAACCCTTGCACAACACTTTCAGGCATGCTTCTGGGCAACAAAGCGGGTCTTATCTGTTTCCTCTAATTCATTATCGCGTCTTTGTATCTGATTCGCTACCTCCCGCATGTGATTTTTTTAAAATGGTTTTAGCGATGTTTTTCTGGTTTTTATATGTCTCCGCGACTTGTTAGATCTTTTAGTTTTCAAAAGAGGATCGCTCGCCTATAAACAGTCTAGAAGTGTCAGAGAAAATTGAGATCATTGAAATGAATTGTGCTCCTAATTTTTTTCATTGTTTTGAATTTCCAACGTGTTTTATAGGCAAATGATATCTCTTGGAACAGGTCGAACGGATGCACAACTTCAGAAGAACATTACTGAAGCTATTAATAGAAAATAGCACACAAGAAAAAGTAAATTGGACACGGAAACGTGAAAATCGAAAAGAGGAAAAGATTAAGACAAAGCGATCGAATCCTAGTTCTAATTATGTTAAGCGCACGCATCGCGGCCACAGGATATCTGCAACGGTCCACACCTAGACTTATATATAACAAATGAGATTTAATTAAATTATAGGTTTCACTGCAAAAAAAACGTTACAGAGCCGACGGTGTCCACAATCAGGCATGCTATCAACCTATTTGTTTTTTAGGGTAAATAAACTGATGACTTTCACAATTTGACAACTTTATTCACAATATATTTGTCCATTTTTGAGATGGTGAAACCCGTCAGTTAATTTTGCTCTTAAAATACAATAAGGTAACTCTGACTACGGGAGTCAACCACTTCGGAGTCATCTACCGTTGACGGTGGTGCGCCTTACTGTGCGCTTTTGTCAAACCCAGCAGTTAATTAAACTTCAACTTTCATATAGCTGATTTGAGTGCCTGCCGACAGAAATGTCCATTTCTGCTGCGCTTTAGTCAAGCCCAGCAGTTAATTAAACTTCAACTTTCATATAGCTGATTTGAGTGCATGCCGACAGAAATGTGCATTTCTGCTGCGCTTTTGTCAAACCCAGCAGTTAATTAAACTTCAACTTTCATATAGCTGATTTAAGTGCCTGTCGACAGAAATGTCCATTTCTGCTGCGCTTTAGTCAAACCCAGCAGTTAATTAAACTTCAACTTTCATATAGCTGATTTGAGTGCATGCCGAGAGTGCCGTGTATATCTTCTACGCTCTACTGTGCGGTTTTGTCGAACCCAGCAGTAAAAAAGCTTTGGCATGCATGCTGTTTTTTATGCATCCAGAGCTGTTTCTTGAGTGATTCGTCTCTCAGGTATGGGCGTTTGAGCATCTCAACTCCAAGTCTCCGAGTTCCCATCGCCCCATGTATGCTACAATTAAGTCGGTGTGCTGAACCTAAGGAAGAGTATTATGCGCAGAGAAGTATATTGGAAAAAGGCCAGAATTTTTTTAAGCTGTTTTTCAACCACAACACCAAGACGCAGATGCGAGAGTTAGTAAAGAGAAATGTTAGTTTATAAAGGTGTTAGCGAAGAACTCAGAAAGCAAAAGCATCAGGACAGCAACCAACTTATTTTCTCCATTAATTTGCTGTGCAACTCCTTCAACTGGTCAGTCTCCAGGCCCACCATTCCGGGAGTCTCTGTCTCGTAGTACTGTTTGGTGGTAGTAGTCTTTCTCGAGCTGCTGACCACAATCTGCAGGTCAGAGCTGGGGAACTGGCTGGTCAAAATGCTCGCCATTAACTCACTCAATTGGGGATCTTGTGGCAGGGAGGCGGAGCCCGCTTGACCCACTTGCATGCTAATCTCAGCCTCCAGCTCTCGCAAACGGTTTACAATTTCCGCATTCGAATACACCATTTTGGTGGGGTTTATAATGCTGATAGCAAACGGGTGGAATGAATGGGGTGGTGTGCAAGCTTTTAGACTGGCAGTTGTGATGGCCTGTTCCAATCGATTAATCTAGCCAGTTGATAATTTATCTCTTGGCTGTTCATGTAGGTGGGTGGATGGCTGTTGTTCGCCTTGCAATATTCACACAAGCATTAGTTCTTTGTTGCTATTCCCTACCTTTCCCTCTTTGATTGACCAGTCTAACACAGAGATTTAGTTGGGTCCGGTCACTTGGACATAGGACAGTTAACTATGCTTTTTCCCAAAATTTTTGATATTTTTGAGATTACCTTTTTTGGTCTGAGAGTTGGCAGCAGTCGAAATGTCCTCAGGAGTCTGAATCTTAGAGCAGAATTTAGAAAAGTGTCTTGGTTGTCGAGATATGACCAAAAGTTGGACTGCCAGCATTTTGGGACACCGACCACCTTACTTGCAACCATTTCTCGGCAATCAGGCACTTTTCAAAATTCTACAGTCAAACCTGGATAAGCCGACACCTCTAAATTCAAAAAAATGTGTTTGTGGCATTGTGTTTTTGACCTATTCTCTGCTAGTGTCTTCTCGGCATCTTGTATATCAAAATTTAGCTTAGATTCTAGGCTACGTTTTGGTATATAACATGCCCAGAAGACACCAGCAAAACATAGGTCAAAAACACAATGCCACAAACACATTTTTTTGAATTTAGGGGTGTCGGCTTATCCAGGTTTGACTGTACTCACACAGTTGCATTCCTAAGGATATTTTGACTAGTGGAAAGTCTCAGAATAGTAAACATTTCACATAAATGAGTTTTTTTACTCAAAATTTTTATCCTTAGCTTATCTTTGTTTCTGTATTTTCCCCTTATCTCTTTCCCTTTTTTATATTTTTTGAATCACTAAAAACCACTAAATTTTCTAAGGTCTCTTTATTAATTGTTTTTATTGGTTTTTTTTTTAATCCCTGACCTATTTTAAGACTTGAGAGGAGAGGAAAGTTGGTGTACCGTATTCTCTCTAATAAAACCACACCCCCCTAATTCAAAATCGTGTTTTGTGGCATTGTGTTTTTGGCCTACTTTTTGGAGACAACTCCCAAGCAAGTTACCACTCAAATTGTAGCTTATTGGTTTAGCTATAAATTGGGTGGTAACTTGCCTAACACTTGTTTGGAAAAAGTAGGCCAAAAACACGATTTTGAATTAGGGGGCTGTGGTTCTATTAGAGAGAATACGGTATATTTTTAAAAAGAGAATTAGAGACAGCACAAACAACAACCACCAACATGGATACGATGATATATGTTTACTGTGTGTGCCTTTAAATAATAAGAAGAATAGCTAATCACCACCATCACAATAAGAAGTGCTAATTTATTGAGAGTTTCTGCAAGAATAAGAAGATGAAAAATAAATTTGGCAAAGCAGAGGGGGGAAGCACGTTCGTTTAAAGTCAACTGATCAACAACAACACCTTATTGCAGCCTTCAATTGCGTATGCACACCATTTACACCTCCTAATACAATAGAAAAAAAGAAGAGTAAAAGATGGCTCAAATACAAATCCCCTTCCCCTCATACAAGCCATTTAGCCCGTCAAATACCGTATTCTCTCTAATAGAACCCCCCCCCCTAATTCAAAATCGTGTTTTTGGCATTGTGTTTTTGGCCTACTTTTTCCAAACAAGTGTTAGGCAAGTTACCACCCAATTTATAGCTAAAACAATAGGCTACAATTTGAGTGGTAACTTGCTTGGGAGTTGTCTCCAAAAAGTAGGCCAAAAACACAATGCCACAAAACACGATTTTGAATTAGGGGGTGTGGTTTTATTAGAGATATCTTAAATTTGATTATCTCAGCTTTTATTCAACAACTTTTTCCGATTTTTTTTCCAATATGTAGCCCTTACTCTGTTCTCTCTAATGAAATATTGTTTGACTCAATGTTGGTGTAGAAAATTAGAGAAAAAGGTTTTTTAGAGGAATAACTCTTTGCTATATTCAAATACCTTTTGTTCTTGTTTTCTCCACCAACATTCAGTCAAATGATACTTTATTGTAAAGAATTGATTTAGGGCTATACAGTGAAAAAAAAGTTAGAATAAGTTGTTGAGAAAGAAGTGAGATGCCGTATTTTCTCCAATAAGCCACCCCCCCCTTAAATTCAAAAAAGTGTGTTTGTGGCATTGTGTTTTTGACCTATGCTCTGCCAGTGTCTTTGTTATAGCGAAAAAGTGGGTAGGCAAACCACTGAGTCATGCATGCTACTTTTAACGCACATAATATGAGATGTTATACGAGACGGCATATAACACCTCCCCCTCTTAGAATTTTTGAATTAATGCATTACTGTGGACTGGAGAAACCGTTCGCAGGGTTACTAGGAATGCGGAGAGAACATCCCGCTAAGATGAACCTCCCATGTCAAAACCTCTTGAAGAAGTGTACAGATGACATGGCCATGAAATAATTTTAGGTGATGGACATCTCAATCCCGTATAGTCCTGAAAACGAGGGAGCGGATTCGAACTTGCGACTGCGCCAATTGTTGTAACGAAAAAGTGGGTAGCCAAACCACTGAGCCATGCATGCCATTTTTTTAACGCATATAATACCGTTTCTTATATGAGATTTTATACGAGACGGCATATAACAGTCTCCTGGGCGTCTTGTATACCAAAATGTAGCTTAGGATGTAGGCTACATTTTGGTACATACTATGTCCGGAAAACACAAACAAAACATAGGTCAAAAACACAATGCCACAAACACATCTTTTTGAATGCTTTTTGAAAGGGATGACTATCGGAGAAAATAGGGTAATCACGTTTGAAATATTTGAAGGGATGATTAATGTGACGGTATAAATGACTCATTTGATGGAGTGAATTGCCTACAGCTGTAAAGACCTACGTCTTAATATTAAAAAAGCAGAAGCAAAAAACTCGTCCAAAAATCCAACAGGAGTCGGCTTTTTGGAAACTTTTGACAAAATTACGCTTTTCCGAACTTTTCAATGAGTTCATTGTCTCTGCTGCCAAGTATTTTGTTGAAAAACCTCTATAGACAGGTAGTAGTAGCATGAAGGAAGATTAAGTTTTGACAAAAAGAGCACATCTGGAAGAAGTAGCACAGAACTACAACAGTGAATATCTATACTTTATGAAGAGGAAGAAAGAAAAAAAAAACAAATTAGCCAGTGGGCATTGCACCAAGAGACTCCAAACTGAAGAGTGGGCAGCATAAGATGTGTGCTTGTTATGTTTAAATATTAAAGTATTGGCCCAAAGGATTGGTAGTGATGGTAGTGAGAGAAGTGTTGCTAAATGAAGAACTAGTAGAAGAAGTTGACAAACAGCCTACTACTACCCACTCAACAAAAGATTTATAGATGGATATAGGTAGGCTTGTTGTCATGTAAAGCTACTTTTTGTCAGTCGGTTGATCTACCTTCAGTGCCTGTGTCACCACCCTCTTCAGACTCCCCTTCATAGCCTCTGGCCTCTGAGGAGATGCTTCGACGAGAGTGTGCTTGAACAACCTGCTCTTGTGCTGCCTCCTCCTCCTCTTCTTCTTCTTGGTGGGCAGTGGGAGAGGGCTGTTCTGAGACTGCCTCATCCACTTCTTCATCTCCATGGATTATTACAGAATCTGGAAAAAAATTGGATTATTGTATTAGATATTATTAGAATTTATTGAAATTTGGTACTACTGTATTATACGCTACTTGTCCCTTCTCCTCCCTATACAGCCCTTCATCCCCTTACTTGTCCCTTGCCCTCCCTACACAGCCCTTCATCCCCTTACTTGTCCCTTCCCCTTCTTTAGGGAACGGGGGGGGGCGGGGGGGTGGTGGGTTTTTATAATGGAGTATGGCCTACAATTATGAATGCTAGTGTCGGAAATTTGTTAGCAGAGTGACCTATTAGCAAATACCGTAAAACCTCTAATAATACCCCCCCCCCCTAATTCAAAATCGTGTTTTTGGCATTGTGTTTTTGACCCACTTTTTTCAGACGACTCTTAGGCAGCTTACCACTCAAATTGTAGCTAAGACAATAAGCTACAGTTTAAGTAGTAAGTTACCTGAGAGACACCCGGAAAAAATGGGTCAAAAACGCAATGCCAAAAACACGATTTTGAATTAGGGGGGGGGGTATTATTAGAGGTTTTACGGTATTCTTAAATTTTAGCGTACATCCACAGTTTTCTTACAATTTTGGCTTTAGTCAAACCCATCAAAGTATTGAGTCTTCTTTTAGTTAAGTGTCTATTTCGTCTTCGAGTCCTCCTTCTCTTCTTAATGTGTTTTTGTGCAGCTTTCTTGTTTTTCTTATGCTTTTCTTGTTTTGTACTCTGTTTGCTTCTCTTTACTTTCATCTCATTCTCTAGTTTTCTTTTCTTGCATGCTCTAACAAACCCTAAAAGCCGTCTTTTAAACAGAGAACTGCACAAACAAATAAAAAGGGATAGATCCCAGCCAAAAATGGAACTAATGCACAGAGTTGGCTAGCCAGCTCGTCCAAAGGTTGAAAAAGTGGCACACAAAAGACTAACCAACACTAATGGGTGGAGACACGTCTGTGCTTCTGTGCTCCTCCCTCTGCTCAGGTGTTTCATCCTCTTCTCTTTCGGTTGGTTCACTACGTGCATGGTGAAGCGTGTGCTCACCAGCAGCAGAGGCAGAAACTAAACTGGAAAGAGTATCAGAAGGGGCGATTGCTTGCTCTACTTCTGGTTGCTTCTCCTCTGGCTGGATTTGCTGCTGCTGCTGTTGTGGTGGAAAGGCGTTAGGCACCACATGTTGAGTGATTAGAGTGGTTGTTTTGAGCACATTGCCATCCCCCAAGTGCTGCTCCTGTCCGTCAATAATCATGGCTTCTCTACTGTTAGCGAATTTAGCTTCCGACTGTGGAGAGTCATGTCCATCCCTCCAAATTTGGTGCTCCTCGGCAGTCAGGGGCAAAGCACTCCGCTCCACCACTTGCTCCTCCACAGACGCGTTGTCGTGGTAGACTCGGGTGGTGGTCCTCTCGTCCACTATGGGTTGGCCGTCCTCGGCGTGGTGCACATATCGCTCTGTACGGGTGACCACCTTGGTGGTCTGGTCTTCCTCTTGCTCCCGGTCTTCTAAGTGGGCTAAACTCAAACAAGTGAATCAGTTAGTGGATGTGTGTGCGAATGGATTTGCCACTTTTGAAAGATGGAAAAATAAAGAGCAAACAAAAAAGTCAAGGTAAAACGAGGTAAGAGACCAGTAAAGGCACACAACACGCTGAAACAACAAGATGGTTGGTGAGACAAGTGTGATACAAATATGAATTAATTTGGCTTTATCACGGCTTCCCAAAAAAGACAAAAATGGTGAATTGGGTTTTTTGAAATTTTAAATTTATTTGTCTCGACACGAAATTTTGAATTTATTTGTCTCGACACGAAATTTTTCCTTGTATTTTATTTGATAAAATCACATGTTCACTTCTAAATGACGTTACTATTTTTTTTTACGGTGGAATAAAATTCTGCTCGGCTATCTGAAAGAAGAGATTTAGGGCTACGTTTTGATGTATACATTTTTGTCAAAATGAGGTGTCCCTGACGATTTTTCTGGTGTCTGAAGTTTTTGAACGCGTTGTTTGATAATGATATATCGGCTGAATTGATACCAAATGATCCGGATGTTCTTGGTTAGGTGTTGTTTTGTTATGTTGAACCAATAAAGATGTTTTGAGAAAAGAATTGTGATACAAATTGCAAAAGAAAATAGGCAACGGATTCAACGGATTAAAATTGACATTTCATTGCCAAAATTTCTCACGAAAACAAAGAAAAATAGTGTCTAGAATATTTTTTTGGACTCCTCGCATTTTTTGTGTCTAATAGTGCTATTTCCGTGAAAAAAAAGGAAATAAAAAAAATTGTCTTCGGCGGGGATCGAACTTTTGACCGCTTTTTTTTTCAAAGGCAAACGCTATACCACTACACCACGAAATTCGGTCAGAACCTCCCAACTCTACATTTTGGGAAGCCGTGTTTATGTGAAGCGAAAATTCTGGCTTTGTCTCTTTGCACCAAAGGGAGGGCCCTTTTCGACGCGAAAAACCAACAAAAAGAGGCGAAAGTGTTGAAAGACGCTGTATAACCTCTGAAATAAACCTAGAAAATGATGATGTCGAGGCTCTTTTCAGAGAGGCCACTTGGGCTATCACTCAGTAGTGAAAATTTTTGTCAGCTTCTTTGTTATTCTCGACCAAAATTTTGTGATTCAAGGCGGAATCAGCTAAAGGCTGTGTATAGTTTCCTCCTCAAATTACTCATTTATCCCCTCGAATTGCTTAAACTTGATTATCTCGACTGTTTTACAACAAGTTTTTCTAATTTTTTTTCAGTGTGTAGCCCTGGATGTGCTCTTTCTAATGCAGTATCAGCTGACTCCGTGTTGGTGGAGAAAGCAGGAGAAAAAGGTATTTGAATGGAGCAAATGATCATCCCGTAAAAGATCTTTTTCTCCTGCTTTTGTCACCAACACTGAGTCAACTGATACTGCGTTAGAAAGAGCACATCCAGGGCTACACACTGCAAAATAAAATTAGAAAAACTTGTTGTAAAACAGCCGAGATAATCAAGTTTAAGCAATTCGACGGGATAAATGAGTAATTTGAGGGGGAATTTCGATTTGAGCCAGCAGCTAAATGCCTTTGTAATCGATTGCAAAGCTTAATCTCTACAAAAGACTAGTCAAAATAGGAAAGAATATGAGAAAAAAAAACTTTTTGACTTCCTTGTAACCAATACGATTGAGTAAAAACAATCTAGCTTGTGGGAAGCATGGTCTTCACTAGGGTAGTCGGCTCAACTACCCGCTTTCGGGTAATTGGAACCAAAACCCGGTTTTTTTCGAGTTTCCGGTATCGGCTCGGTCCGGCTACTCGACAACCCCAGTCTTGACATCTTAGTAATAAAAAAAGCGGTGATAGAAAGTTGCAAAAATAAAAGACTTGAAGGAGCATGCTTATGTGTCACTGGCATGAGCATGCTCCTTTAAGACTATATTGATCACAAAAAGGCTTCTTCTCCCATTTTAAATAGACATTAACTGAAAATGTGCCCGCAAATCAATTTTGATTTGGAAGTGCAGAAGTAGTCGACCCATATTCAGTCATGAAACCCACAAAACAAATAGCCTATTTCCTCCAATAAGCCTACCCCTCCACCAAATTCAAAAAAGTGTGTTTGTGGCATTGTGTTTTTGACCCATATTTTGTTGGTGGCTCCTGGACATGTTATATACCAAAATGTAGCTTAGAATGTAGGCTATGTTTTGGTATATAACATGTCTAGGAGCCATCTACAAAACATGGGTCAAAAACACAATGCCACAAACACACTTTTTTGAATTTAGGGGATGTGCTTATTGGGGGTAGTTGGATAGTTAGGCATGGCTTTTTTCAAAATGTTTGATGTTTTTGAACAAAAGTACGCATTTTTCAAAGAATTTCTCTCTTCTAAGACCTAAAATGTCCTCAGGAATCTGAATTCGAAAGCAGAATCAAGAAAAGTGGCTTGGTTGACAAGATATGGCTGCAAGTAAGGTGTTAGGTGTTCCAAAATGTCGGTAGTCCAACTTTTGGTCATATCTCGGCAACCAAGCCACTTTTCAATATTCCACTTTCAGATTTGAATTTCTGAGGAAATTTAGATTGTGAGAAGGTCTCAGAATAGCCAAATCCTTTCAAAAATGGGTGCTTTTGTTCAAAAATATCAAAGATTTGGGAAGAAAGTATAGAAAAGTTTGAAATGGATCAGTCTTGTGCGGTTAGAGCGCGACACTGTGAATTGGTTAAGGTTAGGAAAGTTGGTAAAAAGGAGGTTTAGCAGATCCTTTCTCACATTGAGTCTTATTAAAATTGTGAAAAAGAGGAGCAATAAGTAAAAGTGTGGTAAAAAGAGGCACACTCAGAAGCAGCACACTGCAAACCAACAGCAACAAGGAGCAGAAGAATGGACGGAAGAGGACTCACGTTTAGTTGGATGCAAGGCAGGCGAAGAAGTGGTGGAGAAGTCAGCAGCCGCACCCAGCAGACTGCCTTTGCTGGAGAAGTTGGAGCGATTCAAGTTGGATGAGTCCGCCAAACGTAAACTATCGCCCTCTTGTGAGTCCGTCTCGTTCTTGTTCAACTTTTGAACAATATCCTGAAATTAATGTCCAGTGAATTTTTTGTTTCAACAATTGTTTATAGAAAGCACCACTTACATCTCTTCCGATTCGTCTCAATGCTTGTTGAAGCTCATCAACTAAAATTTTGAGATTTAAATTACCGCATTTATTCTAATAAGCCCCCAATTTAAAAAATGTGTTTGTGGCATTGTGTTTTTAGCCTATGTTTTGTCGGTAACTTCTGGGCATGTTATATACCAAAATGTAGCTTAGAATTTAGGCTACATTTTGGTACATAAAATGCCTATGAGCAACCGACAAAATATAGGGCGAAAACACAATGCCACAAACACACTTTTTTGAATTTAGGGGTGCCCGCTTATTAAATGCGGTAATTAGTATGCCAAAAAGTTCGATCCACACCTGGATCCGACCATTTTTTCTACCTCACTTTTTTACATCTTTTGCCCATTTTGATGGGTCGTTTTTAGACAACTCAACCATTTCACCTTTCAAAATCGGACTAGGTGTGCAGACTAGGAAGTAGGCATTTGACTTACCAGAAGCTTCAGTAGATTTAAGATATATCCAGATCTTGAGAATAGCCATTGGCTCCTGGCCTACAACTCCATTGGAACTCAGCTCTTTTTTGATCTGGCGGACGTCGGAATCTGGCACACCTACGACAGCACAAATACAGTCAAGAGTAGCCTAGTAAAAGGCCCAACCTAGAGTTCTAGCTAGTCTTGGCCAATCAGCTCCAATCTTACGAGCCACAAACTCCAGGGGTATCTCAGTGTCAGCGGGACTTGTAATAGCGAGGGCAGAAGAATATTTTACGTGGATAGGCCGTCTGTCCTGCTTCGCCATACCATTAGGGGTGTGATACAGGCTGGGCAGAGGGCCAGTGTACTCCGGCAAAGTGATGGTGAGTGTGCAGATGGGATGTTGAGGGGGGATGTTCTCTGCTCTGATGCGTGCCTCCTTCATTATGGCTATGCGTCCAGCACTGGCTGCCTCCTCACTGTCTCCCGGGCGGATCTTAAATAATAGAAAATGTCTTGCCTGGAAGCTGTCTGCTTGTTTTCCCTCCAAAAATTTAGAGGCTCACCTTGACGTTGAAAGCCAGCCGATTTTCCTGGAAAGGCAGAAAGAAGACAGAAAGCTGGTCGCCACTCTTGGTGACTGGCACCAGATTGCCAGCAAACTCGAGAAACTGATGGCGGTTGCTGAGCACCTCCACATCTCTCGACTTGGCCACTTCAGTGAAACCTTCTTGTTTCTCTAGTGTTTTGTCCTCACGGTCGTCGGTCATGCAGAAGAGTCTAGTAGGATAGCAACTTGAATTACTTAATTTTATCCTGTCAAATACCTCAACTGTCCTTCAATAGGGAAGGGCCGTCGACTGAAGACCACAAACTTGGCCATGTATGGCACTGAAATTGCCTCATTGTAGACCTCTTGAGCCATCCTAGCCGCATCTCTGGGCGTCTGACAGTCCATCAACCAGAAGCGAGCCTGCAAACAGGGAAATTATAAAATTGGCCAGCTGACCGAATGAAGTTGTTGAAACGGTAAATGGCCAGCTTGAGATGGTTTTTGAAAGTATTTTTGGGACTGTTTAATACAAGTCCTGCATTTTACGGAAATTATTTAATGCTGGAAGCACCTATAATACATTTATATGCCCTACCACTCGATTAAACTTAGCCAAAATTTATAATAAATTTTTTATGTGCACAACCCAACCAGGAATCGAAACCTTGTACAGTTGAAGCCAATTGAAAATCAACCACTTAGCCACGAGAACGCACTTCGCAACCGTTTTTTATGGTGCATAAATAATAATTGCTGGGGGTATAGTGTAATTTATTATTGTGACGCACTCCAGTATGCAAAAAGACCTAACGAATCCAAATCTAAAAGAGAGGGAAAGAGACAAGGAAGGGGCCACTCTGTAAGAAAAGGGAATATCTTGAACATAGTTTCCCTTACAGGACCTACCGCATAGAGAAGCTCTGATATGCATACTATTTTCATACATCCAGAGCTATTTTCGACTGATATATCTATAATCCAATATCCAGCATATAATCTAATAGAGTCAAAGTTTTATAAAATATAGGACTTGTATTAAAATTTTCAACAAAAAGCACTGACCGAAACAGTAGTAGTGAAGGAGACGTCCTCTCCAGTGAACGTCAGCTGAGTTGTGCCAGTGATGTCCTCCCATTGTGCGGGTGAAGACCCACCTAAACCACCATACAGTTCTGCAAGTCAACTATATGTGGTTGCAGTAGCACTGACCTGTGATACTGCACAACAAACGAAGGGTGGGAGGCTCCTGTCCAGTCTGTGTATTGTACTGCGTCAACATGCCCTTGTTGCCACTCTGAGGCAGTGGAATGCACAGAGTGATGGGTTTGTGGAACTTGCGTCTTCTTGGCTCCACCGTCACAATTGGCGAAACTGCCACTCTATTGCCATGCAGTTTGGCCACTATTTCGTAGGGCACTGGCTGCGCTTGCAACGACACTTTGATGGTCTTGGTTAGTGAGCCGTCAGGGAAGATGGCCTGAAAGAAAAGTCAATTGACTTATGCCGCATCCCTTTAAAGCTGTTAATTTTTTTTTCAGAATTTGAACGGGTTCTATTAGAGAGAATACGGTACGTATTTCCTCTAATAAGCCATCCCCTTAAATTCAAAGAAGTGTGTCTTTGGCATTGTCTTTTGGACCTATATTTTGTCGGCTGCATGTAGTTTCACCGGTCAAATTACTCATTTACCCCGTCAAATTGCTTAAACTTGATTATCTCGGCTGTTTTACAACAAGTTTTGGCTTAGGGTAGGTTTTCCCTTAAGCTTAGGCCTAAGCTTTAAGGTCTAAAAGGTCTAAGCCTTAAGGTGTAAGCCTGAGCCAAAACACCGACCACACAAGAAAACATGGCCAAGTGTCGTTGCGAATTCAAATATTAGACGCTGTTTTTGACTTGCCTACAACAATGTTCAGTAGTTGGCAAGTGTTTCGGCAATTTTCCAAACGTGTACCTGAACTCTAGGAATCACCGAGCTGAGAATCACCCCTCCTTCAGGGCCCACACAGTGGACCTCCTGGCGCACTCGAGTGACCACAGCAAAGTACATGGGGAAGTCGTTGGTGAGGATTCGAGTGATTCTGCTGGTGTGCAGGTCATCCAGTTGCTGCAGCTCCGAGGCATCAAACGACTCATTGAGCACTTCTTGAACCGCATCCTCAGTGGCTTCCAGCTGGTGCTCCTTCCAGTGCTGGCCATCATCTGATCGCAGAATGACTATCTCTCGCTCTCGACCTCTGAGGGAAGCAAAGTGTGGCACCTCCAGGATGACTGGACCCAAAAATTTGGCACCATTAGGTCCCATCTCGAGTACTCGCGAGGCTAGAGCCTCTCCTTCGCTCAGTGGTGGGGGATGGGACAGTTTTTCCTGAAAAAAATAGTTTATCAGTTGGGTGTGGAGTAGGTAACGTGCATACCTTTTTCAAATAACGACAAGTAATGCGCATTGGGGCAGAAGCTTTGCGAGGCGGCACAATGACTCTGACTCCAGAATGGCGACATCCACGCATAGCACCTCCTCTAGCATCCACCAAGAAGGAGATCAAGAAGCTAAACAATTCTTAAGTATATTCTTTTTATTTAGCTGTTAATGACAATATCCAATGGACCGGAGAATTTGAAAGCATTGGTATGATGAACCAAAGAAAAAGGTTTTGCGAGTATAAAAGGTTTGGAGACAAGCACAAAGGACAAACAGAGGACTGAACCACATACACACAAAATAAATTATTACAATGTAGACAATGTGCACCTACGTTTTTAAGAAGAGTTTGCTGTAAATGTTTGACAAGAATTTATTCACTTGTTCGGCATACCGTAAATCCTCTAATAGATGAGCACTCTAGGGGTCGATCGAAAAATAGACGGGCACCCTCCAATAGATGGGCAATCTCTAATAGGCGAGCAACCCGTCTATTTGAGGACTTACGGTATGTATTTTTGTGTACATTCAACACATATTTTTAAACACATAGTTGTAAAAAGAAAAAGGGTAGAGAAAATTACCTGGGTTGAATCATCATATCCCGAGAAATGGCCACATTATCGTCATGACCATTCTCCAAGAAACTGGGATCTGGTATGGCAGTTGTGACTGGAGCATTCTGTAATACCATTGAGTTGGTATAGTAATAATTATAATAAGAAAAGTAGGTGCTATTCAATTATACGTTTCTTTCCAATCCCCAGACCTACTCCTCAGCTAATTTATGGTTGGTAATGGTGTGAGATACTACCATAAAACCACTGAACATAAATAAAGCAAGGTGTATGCTGGTTCACGGCTAACCTGGGCTGACCTACACTAAGCTTAAGGCTTAGATCTATGCTTAAAAATGTGTGTGGCTTCTGCTGGTGTCGGATACGCAGATAGTTGGATGTAAGAAACCCTAAACGAGTATGTTGTCAGCACCCAATTGTTGGGAGGTTGAGCCGTAAAGAACCGTTGACCACCCGCCGTCGTGACCAAAGGGAGTGCCCGCTTATTAGAGTAAATAGGGTAAGTTTCCGCCGAAAGATTCTTTTCAGAACTCTAGACATAGGACAGTTCTTAGGGTGGTTTTTTAAAAATTGTTAGATAAAGTCAGCCTCTACAATTAAAGCTTGATTTAACCACACCTCAAAACATATGAATCCACCAATAAATCAATGGCTCCGAAATTTTGGTTTATTAAATATATACCTGAGCTCTCTTGATGACAGCCTCCAAGTCGGCATCTGGTGTCGTGTCAAAGGGAGAACTCTTGGACTGTTCGCCAGTGTGGATCAGGTGGATGACTGCAGAGTCCCTCAGTCCTTGAGTGATGCTCTCGTTGAAGTCTTTGGCATGATCTTGAGTGGCTGCCTGATGGTCGTCCACTTCGTCTTCCGAGTCCGAGAACATAGTCTCGTTCATAGCTTCCGGATTCTGCGGATTGTATCTTTCTTCAGTGATGGTTGTGGTCTCAGTGATGACTGTGGTTTCAGTGACAGTTTTCAAGGTTTCCACAACAGATACATAGCCCAGACGTTGAGCAATAGAAAGTGGTGTTTGGCCAGACTGAAATCAATGGCAATACTATTACTGCTGCTAGAGAATGGGAGGTTGAATGTTTTCAAAAGATGTATTTATGTCTTTGACAATGCACACCACCTCCCTTCTCTTCCGCTATTATAATGATGGACAAAGGAACAGCTGATAAATTTGTTTTTATTCTTCGCATACTTAACTTAAATTGACCTTGAATAGAATAGTGGAGCAACTGAGTTTTGTGCTCCTAAATGAAGAATCTATTAGATACAACATTTAGAAGAGGCTGAGTCCTCTTCGAAGGCACAAAAGACTTGTGATTTAGAGATTCGAGCACAGAGCCGCCATACCACTCAATCAGATCCCCAGCGCAAAGTGCCAAACACCCACTTTTCCCCTTTTGCAAAATTTTAAGCCTTGCTTACTGTGGTTTTAGAGTTAGGAGAAGCACCATTTTCAAGTAAGTAGCGAACTACATTGTTATGTCCTTGTTGAGCAGCCTGAAATTTGTGCACTTAATTGTTTGCAAAACTGAATTAAATTGAGCCTTTTTGATTGAGTTGCAAAACTAGCTTACTTGATGGAGTGGAGTGTATTTAGCTTGTGTCTGAGCGGACACCAAAGCCCCGTTCTCGATGAGGAAGCGGACCATGTTGATCTGGCCAAAGTGGCAGGCCACATGAAGAGGAGCATAGCCAGCCTTTGTTTGAGCATTGATCTCAGCCTTGTTCTTCAGCAGTTCTGCAGCCACTTCTACACGGTCTTCTTGAGCACACAAATGCAAGGGGGTTAGTCCATTCTTGGCTTGAGCATTCACCCTTGATCCATTCTCAGTCAAAAGAGCAGCCATTTCGCGATGACCTTCTTCGGCTGCCTAAAACGGAATAAGCTACACATACACCAATTAAAGTAAATACTTGCCAAATGGAGTGGTGTAAATCCAGCTCTGCTCTCAGCATTAGGGTCAGCTTTGTAGTTGAGCAATGCACTCGCGATATCCATCTGGTCCTTCTTAGCTGCCTGCAAATAAACAATAATATTCATTTCCTACCATGAAACACCGAAAGCTCACAATATGCAGAGGAGTATACCCATTCTTAGCAGTAGCTTGAGCACTAGCCCCTCTTTCCAAAAGTAGTTGAGCAACCTGTAAGAAAAGGAAATAACTTTCCCATTTAAAATAGCATTCTCATTCAGTCGCGAAAGCAAGTCTTTCACAAACATAGCTTAGTGGTCTACAGTCTACGGCAGCTCTTTTGGCTATTTTCAAAGGTTTTAGGCCTGACAGCCAGTCTGCAAATTTTTTATTTGTAACTTCCAGAGCAAATTTTTGTGGAGAACACTGGTCTTTGGGATAAAGAAAATATTTTTCAAGAAAATAAACCCTATGATCTCGCAAAGGACAAATTATTGCACTAGTTTTTGAATCGATATCTAGAATAGCCCACAAACTCCGCTTTACATCGCTAAGACAAGTTTGTTATTTGACCTTACTTGACTGGAGCAATTTTTAAAAGTCTTTAGCGTCGCTGACCCTTTCATTGTTGTAGTGTGCAGCAACGTGCAGAGGAGTCACTTGATTCTTGCCTTGTACATCTACTGGTGTCTTGCGCTCCAATAGAAGTTTGGTCACCTCGTAATTGCCGTACTTGGAAGCCTAGAAAAGAGTATTCAGGTAAAAAACTTATCTCAGTACAAATTTTCAACCAAATGAAGAGGAGTGAATCCCTTCTTGGTCAGCAATGACTTGTCAGCATTGTGGTCCAACAATCGAACGGCCACTTCCTCTTGTCCTTCCTAAAAGAAATGATACAGAAACTATTTCTAACTCCAGCTAACCACCTTGGCAGCAATATGCAAAGGAGTGTACTGGTCTCTAGTAGCAGCATTGGGGTTGGCATTAGCATTCAGAAGGATGACCACAATGTCAGTGTTACCAAGCCGAGAAGCTATATGAAGGGGTGTTTGCAGTTCTCTGGCTTGAGCGTCCACATTTGCTTTGTTGCGCACCAATACTCGCACTATGTCTGTTTGGTTGGCTCGGGCAGCAAGATGCAGGGGAGTCTCTCCGCGTACCGTTTCCACATCCACATTGGCCCCCTGAAAATCAAAATAAACACAAGAAAGTTTGTATCCAAATGTTGAAAATAGATTACATGTTGGATAAGGAAGATGACAATGTTGATGCAACCCATGAAAGCAGCCACATGCAGCGGAGATAGTCCTGACTCAGTGGAAGCTTCTACCGACGCGTGGTATTTGAGCAACAGTTCTACCACCTTGATACGGTTCTTCTTACACGCTTAAATAGTGAATTGTAAGAGAGGAAGTTCAGAAAAATTGTGCAAAACAAAACCAACCAATATGCAATGGAGTGAAGCCATTGAGAGCACGAGCATTGGGATCAGCATTTCTGTCCAGCAAGAGTTTGGCAACACGAACATGTCCACAGTGAGCTGCCACATGAAGAGCAGTTAAATAGTCAACTGTCACTTCATCCACTCCGGCACGGTGATAGAGCAGGATTCTGGCGCAGTCCACATGATCTCCTGCAAGCGAAAAATATCATTAGCAAGTTTTCTAATTGGTTCTACTAATTTACCAACCTTGCGCTGCCATGTGAAGTGGAGCAAGACCATTCTGAAATGTAGAAGTATGACAGAAAGAAATTTAGGTATCACTGTATAACACCCCCCCTCCCCCCAAAAAAAATACTTGCATTTTCTAGGTACATTGACCATATAAGAAGCATTTTCAAGTAAAGGGACCACTTTCCAAAAAGGGCCCACTCAAAAAATAGAATATTTTAAACATATCCTTGTCAACTAGGCTCTACCGCATAAAGAAGCTCTGGTATGCATGCTATTTTCATGCATCCAGAGCTGCTCCTCGAGTGATTTTTCTCTCAGGTATGGATGTTTGAGCATCTCAACACCAAGCCCCCGTCACCTACGTATAATACAACAGAATCGAAATTTCGTTTGAAACACTAGGCTACCTTAGTTTTAGCACCAATGGGAGCCCCCTTGTCCAGCAACAAATCCACCACTTGATCATGTCCAGAGCGAGCAGCACAATGAAGAGGAGTCAGCAGATCTCTGGTGCGACAGTCTATTATAGCATCTCTGCCAAGTAGAAGACTGACTAGATTGACTCGGCCCCACTTGCTGGCAACATGCAGAGGACTGGAAAGCCAGCAGCTCAAAAGCGGTTGAAAATGAGCAAAAAAGCAACCTAATGTTGTGACGAGCTTGAAAGTTGACATTGGCTCCTTTTTCCAACAGTAATTCCGCAATACTTTCGTTTCCATAGTGAGCAGCCTGAAAGACATCAAATAGGTTAAACGGAAGTTTACTTATTTGAAACAAAACTCACGATATGGAGTGGCGTGAAACCACTTTTGGATGTAACATTGGGGTTCTGTTCGTTCTGAAAAAAAAATCATGTTACTTTGTTATCTACCTATCACGAGCATCTACCTGGAGGAGAAGTGTAGCAGCTCGAGTGTCATCCTTTTTAGCTGCAATATGCAGTGCTGGTAGTTTGATCTTGCTGTTGTTGTCGTTTTCCAATAGTAGGGCCACAATTCTGTCATGTCCTTGTTGGAGAGCTACAGCAAGCGGAGTAAACCCATCCTGCAAACAACAATCCATTATTGTTTCTAAGATAGACAACACCAACAGACCTCAGTAGCCAGCGCTTGATTAGCACCATGAGCCAGCAGATAGCGAACTACCGTCTCGTGATTTTCTTGAGCTGACATGTATAGCGGAGTGAAGCCATTCAAAGATTGAGCATTGACATTTGCTCCATTCTCCACCAGAATTGTAACGATTATGTCTTGTCCAGCCAGTGAAGCTATGTGCAGTGCTGTGTTCCCCTTCTAAATTCAAATCAATGAGCCAAACATCTTAAGAGTAAGAAAAGAGATTGAATGTTCCCACCTTTGTAGCAGCATCCACAGTGGCGCCTCGCCTAATCAATTCCCTGACCACATCGTTGTGCCCCTCCTTAGAAGCCAAATGAAGAGCATTCAGACCATTGGAATTGCTGGCGTTAATGTCAATGCCATTCTTCAGAAAGTCCAGCACTTGCTCCAGTTGTCCTGCCCTAGCTGCTCGAAGAAACATCGCGTTGTGGTCATTGACACGAGACGGCTAAACCAGGATACTTAAATACTTCTCACAGACTTAGAAAATAAAAAATTGTTGAACCTTAGTCTGCTGGACCAACTGATGGTCTCCGTTGGAAGACTGTTCCTGTTGGGAGTCGACCATTACTTAGTTTTGGTTGAGCAATTCATTCGAGACTAAAAAATTGTGTAAGTTTTGTCAAAGCCGACGATAAAAGATCAAAGGAATCGTCACAAGCCTAGGCTTTCATCCACAAGCCAACCAAACCAAGTGGATGTCCACTTGGTGTGCTTTTTTTAGGCTCCCAAACCCTTTTTTGTACATTAGGTCATTCTAAGAAAGATTTGACAGGGCTGAATTACCGTTTTATATGCTACTTTCCAATTTTTTCGAAAAATTGAAAAGCACTTTATGAAACGACTATAAACCCATTTTCCCTGCACTAATTATAATATTTTGAAAATTATAGTATTTCAACTTAAAGCTGAAAATCAGAACAAAAGAGAAGACTACCAAAGGCCAGAGCTAGAAGACGACAGCGAAGACACAGAAGATATCCAAAGGCCAGAGCTAGAAGACGACAGCGAAGACACAGAAGAGATCCAAAGGCCAGAGTTATGGTTTCTAAGAGGTAGAATACCCTTTCAAAGTCTTTTCTCAATTTTTTGCAATTTCACTCAAATGAATGTTTGGTATTTACAAACATTTTTTAGAATACTTGAACTAGTACAAAAAAGAGCATCAGAAGTTCTGATTCAGAACCTAAAAATAAAAAATAACACCAAGTAGACATCCACTTGGGTTAACTAGTGACATGGCTTGTGTTAACGTGAAATACTAAGATACTTGGTGCGTAAAGAAATCTATAAAATAGATTTGCAGACGCTGAAGATTTAGACAATATCACGAGAAGTAGCTAGAAAATAGCTTACAAAACGGTAATTCAGCCCCACCAAACCCTCTTTAGGATACCATAATTAGTGAAAATACTTAAAAAGGCCACCCCTTTTTGAAAAAGGGATGACGTATTATTAAAGTTTGGCTTTATCAATGACAATAATGTTGGCTTTTTGAAAAATGACTGGCAAATTCAGAATCCTTGCGATTTTTCGCCTAAGAGACATCAATATCACAATGGGCAAAAAATGTCAAATATTGAGGGAAAAAAATGGTTTGGGCCCAGCTGTGGATCGAACTTTTTAGGGGGGTCGTTAAAAGGGCAGGAAACTTTCTTGTCACAGCAATTTCGAAATTTAAATTCCCGCGGAACCACTAAAGGCTTAGGGTAGGTTTTCCCTTAGGCTTAGGCCTAAGCCTTAAGGTCTAAGCCTAAGGGAAAACCTACCCTAAGCCTTTAATGGTCCCGAGGGAATTTAAATTTCGAAAGTGCTGTGACAAGCAAGTTTCCTGCCCCTTTAAATCGAGGGTTGATTGTACTATATTTCTTCTAATTACCCCCCCCCCTTCATTCAAAATTGTGTTCTTGGCATTGTGTTTTTGACCCATTTTTTCCAGTGAATTCCCAGGCAAGTTACCACTTAAATTGTAGCCTATCATCTTAGCTACAATTTGGATGGTAAATCGCCTGGGAGTCATCCGGAAAAAGTAGGTCAAAAACACAATGCCAAGAACACGATTTGGGATCGGGGAGGGGGGGGATAATTAGAAGAAATACGGCAAACTGCTTGCAAAAAAAACACAAAAATAACAATTAACAAAGCGATCTACTAAAGCAGTTTGCTCCTTTTTGTCCAACTTCTCTCAAAAAGAGGCCTTCTTAGAGGGTGTTATTGGAGCGCCAAACCCTAGTCTTCAACATAAGAGCAAAGAGAAATTTTTTGGATAGAAAGGAGAATAAAAATTTTTTCAAGAGTATGGACGTTTTCATCCAATAGGGTCAACTTTTCTCTTTCGAAAGCACTTTTTGTTTAAAAATTCAAAAAAATAGAGTGTAAAGAGTAGGTGCGTGGAGTTGATAAATAGCCATAAAATTCACCAGCTGTTGGTTTAGCTATTCATTGAAATAGGAAAGTTTGAAGAGTAGAACAAAATTTGAGCTAATTTTACGAGTGGTTTTCTTCCTTTCAAAAAGAAAACACAAACAGACGAATAAAAAAGAGAAGAAGTGTAGCTATTAGCCAAAAAATAATAAGATTTATCTGAACTGAGTTGCCAAATTGTTGGGCGGGCATAAAACAAAGAAAACAGGAGCAAATTGGACAAACTAATATATACAACAAGAATAACTGAACAGCATTCTTTTAACAAATGGAGGAGCCGAATCTTAGTGTAGCTATTAGCCCAGGACTAGCACTACCATCCATTTCGCTCCATCCAAACTGAAAAGAATTGCATGGCGAAAATGCCAAAAAAAAAAGGAGGATGGGCAAGAGCACTAAGATGGGTCCGGTTGGCCGCAGAAGCGGCAGTAAAAGTGGCTAATTATTCTCCACACACACAAATCGATTACTCCAGCTTCATAAAATGTTAAATAACAAGGGAATTGAGAGTACATGTAAATGCTGGAAGCAGAGGACTGTTGGATGCACTTTAGTCACCAACTATTTAATAAGTGTTGTTTTAATATTGTGAAGGACTCAATTACAGTAAAACCAATTACAGTCAAACCTGGATAAGCCGACACCCCTAAATTCAAAAAAATGTGTTTTTGGCATTGTGTTTTTGACCTATGTTTTGCTGGTGTCTTCTGGGCATGTTATATACCAAAACGTAGCCTAGAATCTAAGCTAAATTTTGATATATAACATGCCCAGAAGACACTAGCAGAGCATAGGTCAAAAACACAATGCCACAAACACATTTTTTTGAATTTAGGGCTGTCGGCTTATCCACGTTTGACTGTACCCTATTCCCTCTAATAAGCGCCCCCTCCCTAAAGTCATAAAGGTGTGTTTGTGGCATTGTCTTCTTGACCTATATTTTGTTGGTGGTTCAAGGGTATATTATATACCAAAATGTAGCTTGGAATCTAGCCTATGTTTTGGTATATTATATTCCCGGGAGTCACTATCGTAATATACCGTATTTCCTCTAATAGCTCCCCCCCAATTCAAAATCGTGTTTTTGGCATTGTGTTTTTGACCCACTTTTTCCAGGTGTCTCTCAGGCAGCTTACCACCCAAATTGTAGCTAAGACAATAAGCTACAAGTTAAGTAGTAAGTTACCTGAGAGACACCTGGAAAAAGTGGGTCAAAAACACAATGCCAAAAACACGATTTTGAATTAGGGGGGGGGTAATTAGAGGAAATACGGTAGGTCAAAAACACAATGCCAAAACACAAATCAAAAACACAAGGTCTCAAAAAAAAATTGGGATATATTTGGAGGATATCCAAATACCATCCATACTTGGTTTACCTGGGAGCCCAAAAAGATGTCTAAGCATTCTAAACACTTATATAACACCATTACTGGAACTTTTAAGCCAAAACCGTGTGAAATATGTAAGCCAATTATAAAAACAACAATTAAAACAAGACTAAACAGCAATTTTTACTCCAAAAATGTCGAAATATCATTTTCTCTGAAGACTGTGCAATCTATCTTCCAAAAAAATATTTTTCCCTTACAATCAAAATCGACGAAAAAGGCCCTTGTTGTCATTTTGCAGGTTTACAAGCAAAAGAAGGGAAAGGAGACAAACCAAAATAAAAAAGAGATGTACATAAATCGATTGTGGGTGCAGAAAAAAAAAAGGTGTAGAGGTGCCATTGCGGGTGCTGGCTGCCAACCAATACACAGCCCTGCTTGCATACAACCGCTAGGCAGAGAAAAAGAGAACGACAATGCAGTCAGCAGAGTGTCTGTCCCCACACAGCAGCCTATTGGATGATTCACGTCCCCACCCAATTTTGCAAGGTCTCTAGAGAGGTTATTGGTTGGTGCACGAGAGTGGATGGCCAGAGCCTCTCATTTCCCCCATTAATCCATCCTGCTACTACTGCTGCTTGCACACTTAGTTTAATAAGCTGGAGATAGAGGAGGAGGAGCAGCAGCAGCAGGCCACCAATCCAAATGGCTAGCTCTGGAAATGTAGCTTTCCCGCATCTCAGGACGAGGGATAAATTGGTATTGTTTATATGAGCGATGTCAAAATGGTCCAGTTGGGTACTTGGATGGGAGAATATATATATATTCTGAGTGAGACAGGTAGGCAAAAAGACCTGAGGAATCCAAATCTGAAAACAGAATTTCAAGAAGAGACTTGCTTGTTGAGATATGATCAAAACTAAATTATGCGTAAATTATGGTGTACAGCCAAAAGGTCTACTCAACTACATTTTATTGGGAAGAAGGGTTGTATAAAGGAAGAGAAGGCATAGCTAAGGCGCCATTCTCTAAGAAGGGCCCACTCTGTAGGAAAAGAGAAGATCTCGAACATAGTTTCCCTTACAGGTACCTACCGCATAAAGAAGCTCTGGCATGCATGCTATTTTCATGCATCCACAGCTTGCTTTCGAGTGATTTATGTCTCAGGTATGTGTGTGCACCTCAACTCCAGGCCTCCGACGCTCCCGAAAGGGGGCTTGATGGTAAGAGATGCGCGCACAGACCTGTTATCTTCACCTTTGCCCTGATTTCCAGCCTTTATTTAAAAAGTCGAAGATATTGGTTGAAACTTTTGAAAATATTACTGTTCATTGCTTGAGAAAAGAAATACAGAGCAAAACATTTGTAGAAAAGTAGGTATAGGATTATTATTGGCAAAGAATAAATGTTGGTTGAAAAGATTAAAAAATTTGATTGGAAATTAAAATTGTGATTATCGTCGTGGTTTACTGATTGAAAGTATTGTGCAAAAGTTAAGTGGTTGCAAAATTTTTGATTGAATGATTTAAAAAAAGATAACCAACTGGTTTTAGACACACTGATGAGACGTCTGCAACCTAGATACAGAACTGAAAAACTACTTACTGGTATGTGCACTGTCAATATTCTTTAAGTTGAGGGCAGTCAATTGGGAAGGAAGTGGAAAAACGGTTATGCCTTAAAACTACGACTACACTGGAAAACGATTTGACAAATGAAAAAGTTAAGGAAAAGAAAAGGTGAAAGAAAGAGGAGAGAGGTGGCTATAATCGAAATGATTTATGCAAGAAAAATATTAGACGCGCTTACGCAACCCGATACAGCATGCATTCAGAAGATGATACCATCAACCTCATACTTCAAAAGAGATCCACTGTCGATAAAAAAATGTGTCCTAGAATGGGTACCAAAGTTGTAATTTTCTTTGCGCCATTTTGCCTTTATTTTCAGACCTCAGGAATTACACTTAAAATATTGACAAATATCTGCGTAAATCTTGCTTTTACCAAACAAAAAATTATTTTATTTTCAGATGATTCAATCCACATACACAGGTATAGGCCTCGGAGAGAGATAAAAACATAATTGCAGCACTTGTTAAATGGAGAACAACACACGAGAGACGACCACCTACAGATAACTGCAATACGACCGACCATTAATTTTACCAACTATAAAGCCTTATAGATAAAGCATGACAAACAAGTAAAAAGAGACTAAGAATCGCAAAGGAAGGAGTTAAAAACATTCCAAGGTTTTGTCACAAATCAAACTTATGGAGACACACGCTAGATGGGGTCCTAACACCGGAGAACGAGCGACAAAATGAAGACACAATGCTTATTTATCTGCACTATTTTATTACCTATGGATTACAAACATAGTTTACTTTTTACATGCTCTTATTCCAACGGTTGATTCAGAATAGCTGCGATCATAGCAATCTGCTCTTTCTGATGCATATACTTGTTTCCAGTAGCTGGAGAAGCGCTCGGTTTCCTTCCGGCATAAATGACCGCTCTTTGCTGCCTAAAAACAAAAATATATAATGAAAAAACTCTTACAGCGAAACATAAATATATTACAGTTTCAACAATGACAGAAAGCGCGGCTGAATGAAGGTCCATGCACCCATGTTTTTGTGCTCCTCTTGTGCCCAGACAATTTCCGCATCAGCATATTTTTTGCACTCCTCGTCTGAAAGGAAAATAAAAGGTTGACAGTACCTAAGCCTAAGAAAAAATCGACCTACCAATTAAATCGTATGGGAAGGGACTAACTTGTTCAACTCGAGCCACAGCGATTTTCTCATCAAGTCCGGCCTTCTTTCGCTCAACCATGATATCGTAATAGACCTTACCTTAAAAGGTTTAAAAATTGAATAAGCACAAACATAAAAACTGCTTCTAACCACTGCAAAAAATGAGTCTCTCCACCTGAAAAATGTAAATTGTCAAATTAGTAAGCAGGAACTTTGTTCGAGAATTCAAGCAATACCTTAGACGCGTTATGACTGGCTACTCCATCCTCAGGAATGACCTGCAAAGTCAAGCGATGTCACCGAAATTGTATTATAGAAAGAAAAAGAGTCACTCTTTTGAAGGATGTGTCAGGGAGAAAATCTTCGATGGGAGATCGTGCCATCGGATGACGTAGAAGATTTTTCGGTGTCATTACTATTGCAGGTTTGCGAAAAGGCAAAAGAATCTGACGTCTCAGCAAGTGGAAGAGATTTGCTGGTGTAGTGCAATTAGCGACTAAAAATCAATAACAATTCATTACGGGTAGTTACAGGAGGTCATTTTACCAATCCAATTCGTATCATACAGCTGGCGAGCGACGAAAGCTTCATCAAAGGTGACATTCTAAAACAATTGGTGAAGAAAAAAGTCAAACCAAATCAAGACAAATTTACCTCCAAATCAATGCCATCGTCCTCGTTACACTGAAATATCACGCTTTTGATGCAAAATTGAAGGCCAAAAAGGGAATCTACCATCTGCAAAAATCTTTCTGGTCTTGCTGAAGAGTGTTCTGGGCCCATCCCCTCATATCCGTGAGGCAGTAGCATTACCAAACCTGCAAAACATGTTTCTGATTTCCTGAACTTGATATCATTGACGAACCAGTTTGTCGAATCCATTTTGATTGACCAGAGCTTATGAATTGGTCAATGATACATTGAGCGGTATTCGAAAAATCTGAACAAAAGTAAATTACAAAAATCATAAGACAGAGAAACTCGTAAAAACCTCCAAACTGAGCTTCCCACATCACCAAAGAATGAGGGTTGACCATAGAATAACCTAGCTCAAATCCAAGAACAGCATACTCGGACAGACTAGAATTGCAAACGGTATATCTGGAAATAAATGACTTTAACATCCAGTAACTAACGAATGACTCTAATTATACACAGCTTGATTTTCTGACAGATCATTGAGCGGATTGTAAATTTTTTGATCGATCTTCTGATCGTGAAGAACATGATGACGATGAGAGAAAGTGCCACGTTCCACGTCTTGCCCAGACAAACGAACATGTACGCCTAAATAAAAACAGTTATCAAAGCATAGAGCGGCATATGTAGGATATGCAAAAGACTGTAAAAAAGGAAAAACCCAACTAAATCAAACCTTCTTTTAACAGAGAACCAAATGCAAGAGCTTCACCAATAGACCAATCCAGTGAATTCTCTTTGAGCATCTCTCTTCTTCCTGAAAATTCGAACTTTTAAGGGAGATAAAAAGGAGAAAGCAGATGAACCCTTCAATGTCCTCTCAAGACCCCGATGAAGATTGAATCCTTCAGGGGTAGACGAAAACTTTGTGATGATGTGCTCTAGGTTGTCCTTCTCTATTCCGGTAGGCAGAAGCTGCTGCATATTCTTGTCACGGAAGAAATCATCCCAAGGGCTATCCAACCAATCGCGATTCCTAAAATGGTAGTTAGCTTTTTGTTTTTTTTCCGTTAATTACCTGACACATGTGATCTGTTTCGAACTTTTATAGGCATCCTCGCAAATTTGGCCATACCTAGTATTTAGCGATTACTTACAGAAAATACTTTTTGGCACACCCTCGACAAAAAAATTTGCCACTTACTTCAAGAGCTCGTCCTAAAATTGTGAAATATATTCGCCTAGCGTTCATCTTCAAAGGCTTACTTCGACATATTTTTCGTCAGCAACATGCTCATTTAATATGCTCTTTTGGTATATGTCCAGCACAGGCTTAGTTTGCTTGATACGCTGGTACATAAGCTAAAGGACAAAAGACGAAATAAGACTCTTGATAAACGGTCAGCTTGAGATGAAGATTGTTGGGAGTTTTCTAACTGTTTGAGAAGCATCTTTAATTAATTATTGCACATAACAAGACCGAGAGTCTATTTTAAAAAAGACTTTTACTAGCTCAAGCGTTTATTCCAATACTAATTAAACCGAATAAATTGTTCCATGGTATGATTTTTTTTTTATTTTTAAGCTGTGAAACCTCGTTTTCTGTACTTATCAGGGCACGCTACAGATGGTTCACAAGAAGAAAAAAAGTTGTTGATACGGTATTTTTAAAGCTTTGTCTTTTCGTCTTAAAAACCGCTTTAGAGAACTCATAGAGAAATTTGGTAATTGAGATAGCGGTGAAGCCTATACTGTCAACCTACTAAAAGCCTTTAACATATTCCAAACTAGCCAAAAAGAAATCTCTAACTGGCTCCATCCAAAACTAACATTAATTTAAAACTCCAACCGGCTGCGTAAACATTGGTTCGTCTAAAAAAATGAACGACTTACAAGTAAAACCATTTTTCTAAACATACCAAGCTCGTTGTGTCCGTGTCTCCGATAGCAAACCAAATCAATGATGACGTCCTTTTTAAAGGTCTTTCGCCATTCGGCTGCCACCGTGCACACGTGCATCACAGCCTCCGGATCATCAGAGTTCTAAAGGCAAAGCACTTTGACGCGATGAGAAAAAAAATCAAGTAAGAAACAACTCACAACGTGAAAAATCGGACACCCTACAACTCGACCAACATCTGTACAGTATGGTGAAGAGCGAGAAGAACGAGGATCCGTAGTGAAGCCAATCTGGTTGTTGACGACAATGTGAATAGCTCCGTTTACAGTATAATCCGGCAAGTCGTTCATATTGAATGTTTCTGCAAGTAGTTTGAACTATAAGACCCGTGTCGAGATAAGGGTCTTACCAAATACGACTCCCTGACCAGAGAAAGCTGCATCACCGTGAAGCATCAATGCCAAATGTCTGTCACAGTATTTGTCATTGCTGTAGAATGCTTCCGCTCTCAACTTGCCTTGCACCACGGGATCGACAGCTGAAATTATAACCGAGAGGGAAGAGAAAGCGGGGAAGCGATCAAGCAGCACACAAAATCGCTTTAAAAGTACCTTCAAGATGAGATGGATTGGCTACGACTGCGATTTTTATATTCCTCTGAGATTGGCGATTGAGTCGCTCGATGCAGACACCAAGATGGTACTTCACATCACCAGAACCTTCATCTTTTGCTTCCAAAGTACTGAACTGAGAGAGAATGGTAGAAAGAGGCTGCCGACAGACATTTGACAGGACCTAAAATTAAAACTAGAACACTACTCTTTCCTCAACTAATCAAACATTGAGACGTCCACGATGCGGCATTCCAATTACGATTGAATCAATTCCAAGAGCAGACGACCTATCAATGACTTGTTTAATGCTCGGAATAAGAACTTCACATCCCTCAAGGCCAAATCTTTTTTCGCTAGGCCACTTTTTAGCCAAAAAATCTTCAAATTTCGTGGAGCGAATGAGTCGTTTAAAAAGCACTTTTTTCTGAGCTGGAGTAAGTTCAGTGACCCTAGGCGCTGAAATTATAATGATTAAGCAAAGCTGTTCAATTGCAGTAAATGGACAGTTTCGATTAACTGGGTCTAGCTCACTTTTTGAAGCCATCTATAAATACATTTGATGTCATCGTAAACAGAAAAATCTTTAATACTCCATCTTCGACATCACAAAAGAAAAAAAGCAATACAACTGATTACCCGAAAAGTTGAAAAATAATCTAAAGGCGGATACGGATGTCAGTTAAAAGACAACTTTGACCTTTTAGGTCCCTCTCTTTTCAATTCAGAAGCATTGAAAGCCGTATAGAAGGACCCAAAGTACACAAAGATATAGATAAAAAGTGAGCTGGAACCGGTTAAGCAGAATTATCCACTAATTGAAAGAAGACAACTAATATCAAGCCTCGATTTGAAAACGCCCCTAAAGTTTGACAACCCGCCGGGTCGGACAATCTTTGAATTTCTGGTGTCCTCCGACATCTCCAAATTAACACCTTTAAGGGAAAAAATTGCAAGGGTCTTCATTGTTTTTGACAAGTCTTTAGTTTCACCATGAAATGCCAAAAGACGTTTAAAAATTAGATTTAAAATATCTAAGTTGACCCAGACTAACGTTGGAGCTGTACTGAAATCGAGGGTCGAAGACACCTTGATCTACACGACAGGAAGTTAAAACGAGAAAAATAACCCTCAAAATGCCTCCGAATCCATTCCTGCTGATCGTAGTTTGTCAAATGCATGTATTCCACTCCTGTGTGATGACAATAAATAGTCTAAAAAAATTTATGCTGAAAAACACTATACGAGAATTCAACTAAAGCAACCTTCAGACGATCAACGATTTCACGAAGAGTAAGCTTAGTGCGGTCCCCACCAATGAAAGTCGTAGGTGGCAAAACAAATTCACGATCAAGATCAGATTCGGAGAAGCCATAGAAATCGAGCTAAATTTCAAGAGTGTTATGCATAAGATAGAGATTATAAATAGGCAAACTTCCAGTTCTCGCGGAATGGTATCATCTAAGTCAGCACTGTTGATCCCAAGGGGATCCAAATCAGCAATATTATGACCGCGAGTCTAAAAACACAAAATGTAAAAACGGAATGACAAGCTCTTAGTAAGGGTGTAGTATTTAAAGACCCTTCAATAAAAAAAAAATATATACACACCTGATAGCTGCGAATCAAGAGCTGTATTTTGAGATGATCATGAATGGCTCGATTTATCTAAAAAATGTGCGATTATTTTAGTTTAACACAATTCATTTCAAGACTGTCAACGTTTAATTCTAGGCCAACAAACACACTCACGTCATTATTTGAGGTCAGTTGTGATCTCGTCTCACGAAGAGCTGGAGAACTAACGTGAGAAAGCGCTGGAGGAGACTAAACAAAGAATGAGAATATACAAAGGATTGTTAGAAATTAAATATAGGGAAATGACACCTGAAAAGCTTGTCCCGGAGCTGCACCAGCCTCAACGTTTGAAAAAAAAACATCCCAACCTACAATGGCATTATAGGCTACGTTTTTTCAGAAGAACTTAGAAATCACTTTTATGCACTGAACCAGGATCCTGAAGCCAACTTTCGTACCTAAAATTAAAAAATTATAAGGCGTAAGTTTCATACAGAATACAACCTACATCTTCTCTACGTAAACGCCAGATGACCCATTAAGAAACGGTTCAGCCGTTACTGAAGATCGAGAAGTACCTTGCACTTGGAATCTACGAGCATCCAAAGAAAGCGTTCGACTGTACTTGTCCCAACCAAATAGCAATAAACTCTTGCGAAGAAGTACACCGCTTGTTCGGTTCATCGCAGCGAAAAACTAAAAGTAAAAGTTTGGATAAAAACCTTCGCGCAACAGTATCACATTAGCAGCAAACGAAAAAATAAACTTGAAGGACAAAAGTAGTGTGCAGATCGGGCTCTAAGAAGCAAACAGTGAAGCCATTTACTTTTCCTAGTTCGATTCGCTACTTTTCTTCTCCTCATTGTTAATAAACGATGCAATGAAGTAAGAGAGTTCAGTAACTTCTATGAGATCAAAGGACAGTAGTCTTGAAACGAGCGCACCCTTTAAGCTGCTTTGCAAAATTTGCGCGTTCTTTCAAAGTTCAAAAATAAATTAAGGAAAGAAATATTTCATTCCTTCACTTTAACGCTTACCGCTTAAAAACTGGTACTTTGTCAATGGCTGTATAGAGATCGGTAAATTTAAGTTGACCCTGGTCACCAATTGTACGTACAAACAAAGATATCTTTATAAGTTCTCTTTCGTGTCTATTTTCTGTGAGTTTACATGTTCGGATCTACCAATGCAATAATTTTTCGTGTCACAAAAGATCAACTAATAAAAAATGTCTGTATTGGTGCACTGACAACGAGAACTCGGGCTAGTAAGTGCTTTTGACTTAACTAGTGTCACTCATTGTAATCAATGTTTAGGACGGTATCAAGAGATTCAAGTCTTATGTGCCATCTAGGGCACTTCTCATTTACAATCTCTTCAAAACATTTCGCTTAGTTTTCATCCTTATTTTCTCCTAGTTTTGATCATATCTCAACAACCAAGCCTCTTTTTGAAATTCTGTTTTCAGATTTGTATTTCTAAGGTATTTTTTTTGTTTACCAGAGTGCCTCAGAATAAAGAAATCCTTTCAAAAAAAGGGTATTGTAAATGATTATACGCAAATTTTTGTGGCGTAACAAATGTACCTCGTAACAAATTTTCGCGTAAATTATGGTGTAAATTATGCCGATTTCTATTTTACGAGCATGCTGGCTTCTCTATGAGATGTATTTCGTGAATAATTTAGAATTCTTAGCAACTCCTTTATTAGTAAACTCTTCATCTGCGATGGATAATGTGATGAAATACGTCAAACTCGATCGAGAGAAGATTGACTTGTTGTACAAATTAAAGATAGATGAGACGTGTAGACTGCAAGGTTTATTTTTGTTAGAAATGCTCCGTTTTTGTGTATAAACACATTTTTCCAGGAAGTATTCCCACTTCGGGGATGTCGGAAGGTGATTATCCGTCTGCAGATCCTCTCGGTGTTTCTATTTTTTCGCGTGCTTGGCATCACTCATTTCCACAGGAGCTCAAGGATCAGTTTAAACGTACAGTTTATACTCGTGCGTGCCCTTTAAACTGAAATATTTAGATATTCAAAGTAACTTCGCAACTGGTTTACTGCCTTCAATTTCTCGTGCTTGGATGGCAATTGACTCAGATCTTTTTCTGTGGAATTTTGAAACAAAGTTGGTGCTCACTTAATTTTTTAACCTGTTCATTTGTTTTCAGCCGAGATCTGGCATTTTACGATGGTTTTTCGAACACAATATTAGCTGTAGATGTAGTTGCACCGAAAGCTGGTTTTTCTCTAGTTAGTTTCCACAATCTCCTGTATTGGGTTATTCTATCACAAGATATGACTTCATTTTTAGCCCGATATGCACTGCATGCTTGTTGTTGTAACTGCATTAGACATCGTTTTATTGGCAATTAGTTTCCGAGACGAAACCGGCAAATCTTTCCCGCCAAATTTCAAGGACTTTAAAAACTCTGATGCGTATTTACTTGGCGATCCAATATTTAAGGTTACTGTGATTTGTCAAGTTTTGTAATTTTTCTTCGATTATAGGTGCATTTGGAAGGAGTAATTGTTTCAAACGTTTGCTGCACTAATAATGGCCGTATATTTTTTGGCGCAGAAGATAACCTATATGAAATCGAATACTACGTGAGTGCCTCTCTAAATACAAGATATCTAATCAGGAAAATTTATTTTGTTTAGGGAAAATCTTGGTTCGGTGGGAAAAGTTGTAAGAAGGTTAATCACTCTAAGGGTCTCCTGAACTACATTGTTCCGATATTGTCAATTTTTCATTCCAAAGGTTTATTGTGAAAGCTAAATAAAATATTTTTTTACATCCTTTTTAGAAGAAATACTGCAAATTGAAGTGGACGACACTCGGCATCTTCTCTATGTCTTGAAGAAGAAAGGGACAATAGAGGTTTGTGCTGAAACGAAGTTTTAAATGGCTCTAAGACGTCTGGCTGCATTTGCTTGTTTCAGATATTTGATCTGGGAACCGATGGGAAGTCAATTTCAAAATTTGGAGGTGTTTCACGCGAACAAATTGAGGTTGGCCTGGAAAAGCATCCATTCTCTAAAATACTGCTTCAGGGTTGGGCGCTTCAAGCTTGTAGTGTGACTTGCGAATTTTTTAATGAAATTGTCAGCGTCGCAGCCATTCCTGTTACTCGTTCTTATTATGTAAACTTTGTGGCCATCACGTCCAAAGGAGTTCGTATTTATTTCTCTTGTCTTCAAAATGTGATTTGTCCGGAGGATCCACGGGAGGTGAATATTTTTTATGTGATTTGATTCTTCAATAATTTTTAACAAGTGTTAAGGTTTGTTTTTTAGTATACACAGGATCACATGCGGCCGTCGGCTGTAAAGGTTGTTCACGTGCGCTTTCCTCCAAGTGATGCCTCTTTATCTGCTAACAATCTCAACATATACGCCACGTACTCTGCCAAAGGTGTTCACTCATTAGTTGTCATGTGACCTAGAGTGTCTTTAGATACCGTTTTCCTGGGGTCCAGACCGATCAGAGAAACAACGCTTTGGTCTTTGAGCTCGTCAAACTACCCTTTCTGCTCTAGGTTGGTTGAAAACACAGTAAGTTGTTAATCTGGCTTCTTCGGACTTGACTCGTCAGCGTTCATCCACGGCTTCATCTTTTTCATACCTGCTATCATATTTAGACGGAGCTCCCTATTCGTGGCAATATTTGGAAGATCGCGAAAGGACTTGATCAGGTTTTGCTTTTGGTTCCGTAGTCAATACGGAATCAGAAACTTAATATTTAGGCTGAGGTATTTGTGCTTGGGCACATGTTAAGGCTAATGCGGCTCTAAAAAACGTGTTTATTGACTTTTAATATATTAGAGAGTCATTATAGCATATAAATAAGTCTAACCTTTACCTCTTCTCTAATTATTCTGTTACTAATCCCGCGTTGACTTCTTATTAGGTGGATGCAACTAGCATTTCATATTATTGTGTTCTAGTTGTTCGGGCAGCAGGATCCTTTCCTCCTACCCGGCATAGAATTGCCTCTGGTAAGTTCAATTCCCATGAAAGATTATAAATTTACTGATGCAGGTAGCAGAGCAGCACAATATTCCGTTTGAAAGGTTCTTCGTATTGACTTCTGAGGTATCTTTTAAACCGACATTTCACAATTATTAAACCTCTTTTCAGGGCATTTACACGTTTTACCATCTTTCGCCGTTAGAAATTTTCAGACAAATACTTAACAAGTTTGGCACAGAGTCTAAGCAATTTCAAATGCTTAGGTAGCTTTTATAAATTTCTGACACTATGTCTTCTATCTGTGTAAGTTATGTTTAGCATGATGATGGAGCCCAGCGAAATTTGCGTTCTAGCGTTATGTGTGGTGTGCAGTGACAATGTGGTGGACAATTCCATCAAAGTTTTTGTTTTCTTCCTTTTTGGTTTACATTAACACACTTATATATTTTAGGATGTTGCCTTACGGACCTTTTTCGTGTTTGGTGGTGAGCCTCAATTGCAGTCTGCAGAGTTAGGAATTCATCCAGAGCTTCGAAGAAAAAACGTAAACGGGGCTGTTTTGGACACAACTGTTCAAAACTTCCAGTCTCCGCGAATTAATGGCATGCTTTACTCACCAAAAGGGAACATTTCCATCGGAAACTTTTCTTCTTTGAGATGTAATGTTCCTGAGTATTATAACCTAGTAAAAGCACAATGTGTACATTTTTAGCCCCTCTGAGAACTTCGACACCGGATGGGCCAATGAGTGTGGCGATGTCTACGCCATACGCTGATGGAAAGAGTGCGCTTCCATTTTCTCCCATGGGTATGGGTGATCATTCAATCGTCGCCGGTGCAAACGTTGTTCCTTCTCCTCGTCATGATGCTTTGTACATTTACTTTTCGCGTATAATTAGTCCTGTGTGGGGAAGGAAAGCATGTTGTGTCCGGGAAAACACTGTAATGAAGTTTATCCATATTGTCACTCTAAGCACAAATGTGCTTTCAGATAGATACTTCAATTGAGTTAAATGAAATCGATAAGGTCTCGCGCTTCGTGGGCCTGTTCAGGAAGGCTTTGGAAGATCATGCACTGATATCTCCTAACACGCTGCATTATTCACACTTCAACACAGCAAAGCGAACGACTGGTGACTCTCGAGACTTAAATCGTAGGTTCAAAAATTTTCATTTTTTGGGCTTCTAGGGTGTGTTTTTAGTAGTGGAACAAGAGCGCCAATCTCTTTTAAAGCTTCGGTCTGCTGTAATTCTGACGTTGGAAACATTGAGGCTGTGGGGGATTTTGCTTGAGCATCAATTCAGCGTCGTCATCTCTACACTTCCTGTCAACTTACAAGAGAATCTTTTATCATGGAACTTTGAAGACCTAATTGTGAATAGGGAAAATGTACGTCTCATGTAATCCGCACAGGGCAATCAGGGCTTATTTTCAGATCAGCTCGGAAATTATCACATCATTGATACGCTTCTATGTCGGTGATGATGCTACGACTGTCGCTATTTCAAATAGGCTACGCACGTCGTGTCCTACCCTCTTCACGAATGATGATGCCTTGGTAGTCAAGGTAACTATTCTTTAATGAATACAGGCTGCTCATAATTTTTGGAGTTTTTAAGCCATTATAGCTTTTTTACATCAGCTTTGCCGGGATGGTTGTTCATCATTTAACTAATATTTTTCATTTAGAGCTGGGTCAGTTTTAGCAACCATAGAATTTGCACTTTAAATTTTACACTTTGCATGCCAATTTGCAAATTTTTAATTTTACTAATTGCAAATTGTAACTTCAACTAATTTTTAATAACGGACCTCAACAAAACTTAGTACTCTTTATAATTATTCGAAAATATGCGACATCCTTCAGGACTTCTTTTGAAATTAGGACTTTTTAGGCAACTGAAAACTTGTATCGAGCCAAAAATTCTGAAAGCGCAAAGGAGAAAGCTGAATTGGTGGCTGAAGCTATAGCTATACTTCAGAGATCTATCCAGAAGTTGAATTTGGTTCACACGTGTGATTTATTGATACAAAGTTAGTTTTAAGAGGTGTGATGTTTACACAACCACATTATCCTTAGTTCTGCAATTCAAACCCATTGTGGACTTGGCATTAGCAAGAGCGGACAAGGATGATCCAAGCAAGTTGGCTCTAATTGCATATCGCAAGCAGGTTGGCTGTGCAGATGACGCAGGTAATTTTTTTTTGATAATTTTGAACGCAAGGATTAAATATTTTATTCACGAGACCTTGTCCACATTAACGCTTTCTCATTTCAGTTAATGAGGCAATGCGGAAGCGTAATGACGCTTACAGTTGCATTAATGATACCTTGGAGCTTTTGTATCTGGTGGCCAGCTCTACCGTTCAGCCTGTTTTGACTTCCACCCTCAGTTCTGCTACTTACTTGTTTCCGTCGGCTGATTATGTAAAAAAACTCTCGGTAGCGAATGCCAAGTTAGAAGTAGTTTTCATTATGATGTTTTCCTGACGGGGCTTTTTCAATATTTTTTTCGTGTAATTTAGATGGATGCCATGATTACGCGGGTGTTTGAATGCGAAGATGAGTTAGCTCATGTTTTCATCTTTCGATGGTTACTAAGCAAGGGGATGTCCGAAGTCCTTATAGAGGTAGTTGCGTGTTTAAATCTTTCTAGGAAACTTTATTAGACATTCAGAGCCGGTGCCGATTCTTTGAAGGTTTTCTCTTCCACGAAATCGAAGAAGGAAAGGGAAATAAGTACCTCGAGTTGCTCTGGAAGTACTACGAGAAAAATGAAAATTATGTCGCAGCTGCAAAGATTCTTACGGATATGGCTTCGAAAATTGGAACGTAAGCAGTTCTTTGTTTTGCAGTTATTGGCAACGCGTACTGTGCTAGTGTGGCATGATATACAATTCTGATATGAATTTTGTTTGGTTTTCAGAAAAGCAAATCTCTGCCAAAGAATCACTTACTTGTCGCATGCATTGATGTGTATTCAGTGAGCTTTTTGTATGTTTCTCTGTCAATTTCTAATCTATGGGTTCAGATCTGCAACTGAAACTAAGGCAAATTTGGAGTTTAAGCAGGATATCCAAGATAAATTGGATGTTGCACAGATACAGCAGAGGACAAAGTACCTCATAAAATTTTTATTCCTTCGTCTTTGACAAAACGTATTTATAGAGTGATGTTGGAGTCTGGTGGCAGTCGCTTTCCTGATCAGAGACAGGTCCGTGAAGCTGTTGGTGCACTCGATGTAATTGTTTAAAGACACGTGTCTAAAGACAAGTTTGAGCCTGCGATGTTTTTAGCAGCAACTTTTTGGGCTCACAGATTTGTATGATCGCTTTGCCAATACCTTTGATCTGCCGGAAGTAAAGCTTGATGTGCTACAGGCTGCAGGCCATTATGAACAGGAACTCATTGAATCTATATGGAAGGAAATTTTGAACAGAGGTATCTATGCACCTCCGCATGTGATGCAGATAAAATATTTTTAGAACTCGACTCTTTTGTGCATGGATCTGAGGCGGATAGTGCAGCTCAAAGCAAAATTAGTACTATGATTCTCAAGGCAAAGAAACACTATCCAACTTCGCTTCAATTTGTTCCAATTGGTTATTTTTGTGGGGTTAAGCGTCATGCGTTTATTTTCCTCAAAATTCCAGACTTTATTCTACGACAGCTGCTAATGTTTAGCTTCAAATCTTCACTTTTGTTTGACTGGCTTCCTTCATTATGCAAAGCTGCTGATATTCCTTATGCGAATCTGCTCAACGTCGTTTCTTATGATTATCGGTTTGTTTTAGCTGATTTTTTACTGAAAGAACGATGTCTATTAAACACCTTCATAGAGTTGGAGATCCGTTTTGGAAGCAGAACCAGCGTGCGTTCCAGTTTAGTAAGTTTTTTCGATTTCTATAAATCGCCTTTTTGTAATCATGGGGTGCCAAAGTTTGCCTATATACTCTGTATGTATTGTAAATTTTTGCTGACTTGTGAGCGTAGAATAGCACCTTAGGCGCATTAATTCGGGGTCAGTGAAATTTACTAGTATTTGAGAGTTTTTCTCGAATGCATTCGTAAAACTGTTAAGATGACACATATATTTTGATTTGTTTTTAGTTTTCGACATGGTCGTCTATGTTTGTGAATGCTTTAAAGCTCAATTTGAACAGATGAATCAGAGCGAAAGGTAAAAATTGGGATATTGTGGTCAAAAATTGTTTTTTTTTTTGGAATTGTAGGAAAATATTGCGAAATGCCTGCCTTAACTTTGTTGCTGCTCTACAACTTGATTCTCATTTTGGCGGAAATTCTCAGAAGGTGAATTCGAAGAAACTGGAAATCTTACAGACAGAAATAGACATGAAAATTTGTTAAAGTGTGGAGAAGGGGCATAAATTTGTGCTCCTTCAGTGCTCACATGTTGTTATTAAAGTTTGTTGCTTGAAATGGTGATCTCATGTTTGTTTTTACTGAAGATAAAAAAAAAAGTAAAATGGGCCACATTAAAATTTATGATGACATTTTGCTAATAAGATGATGAGCCTATAGTGATTCGTTTTTATACGCAAATCAATTATTCGGTTCAGATGACGTATTTTGACAAAAAAAGATGCTAAGGACTTACCAAACCAACCGAATCGTCGGTGGGAGAGCCGTAAACAATTGTTGACCACCGACCATTCTGTTGAGAACGGGTTTGGTATAAATAAAATAGACGGTATCACAACTATTGCTACTGCTTAAAGTGTTCATCTGTCAGTTTTTTTTCTTGTTTTTTTTTCTGTAAATTGTTGGTTGTGCTTCCATTGCTTTTGTCGTCTATAATCGTTCGTTCCATACTTTAGCCGAATTTTTTTTAGTTCCCAGCCTAGATTTGACTGAAAATCCAAGTGCACTTTTTTGGGCAGTTTATAAGCCGTTGCTACGTCAAACAAATGGGTTTATAATGCAGACTTTTTTACACAAGATTGATGCTTTGAGATACAGACAATTTTATTCAATCACTCTCTTCTTCCTTTTCTTCTGTAGGACTCTCAATCTTGGAAGTTGAGGGGCCAGAAGTTGCAGATGCAACGTTGGGTGAGTTGCTCCTTGGCATAGACGCGCTTGCTGTTGATGTTGATGCTTTGTGTGATTCGATGATTTTCGACCATACATGACCGAGAAGAACTGAATCGTCAAAAATTTTCGAGCCATCGATGTTGAATTTTTGAGCGTTTTCGCAAAGAAGCTTAATGTCTTGGGTCATTTCTTCCAGGCTAGAGTACCGTCCATCCTTGATCTTCTTCTTGATGCGATTCAGATCCATTGGTTTTTCAATTACCTTTAAAAGAAGGTAAATTAAGAGGCTTTCAGATTAAACAAAGAAAATAGGTTACGTCGTAATAGCCAGGAAGATCTCTACGAGATGGTAGCTGGATAAATGGATAGGCGAGTTCATCTCCATCACTAAAACTCAACTCATCACTACTATAGAAGCTCAAGGGACTGCCTACCTGGTCTTGTAGGCGGTCAGTGTTTGCAGATATAAACTCAGCTGCTCATTCAGTTTGCTGTTGCCTCCTTCAACAGCAAGTCGCCTCTTCTTAGCCTTGGAGTTGCTCTGGTCTTCTTCTGAATCATCATTCTCCTCGACCACTCGCTTCTTCCTGCGACCCCTCTTCGCCACCGTCACTTCACCCGAGCAATCCTCATTTTCTTCGCCGGTTTTGCGACCTTTCTTTTCCTTCTTCCGTGGCTCCACCTCTTCTTCATCTTAATTTCGAAAGTACTTTGTTGTTTGTAAACCCATAGACGTTTTACTTACCACTCTCATCATATCCGTCGTTGAATGTCTTGAGCCAATCTCGATCACTCAGAAGATCCTTAAAATCTCTGTTTCTTTTCTCCATTCTAAGCGCCGTATTTGAGCGTGTATTTAAGAAAAAATACCGTATTTCCTCTAGGGGGAGGGAGCGTTTGTTGGAGGAAATACGGTGGGTATTTTTTGTACGAAAAATCAGACCTGCGAATAGTTAACGTCTTTTCGTCTTCGTCTTCCAGAATCAAAAGTCTCATTTGCAGGGGTGGTGCCAGTCAAAGCTTTCTCTTCTTCCTCGGTGAATCTTTTGCTTTGCTCAGTAATGCTGGTTGGAATTTCGTTTTCTTCAATAAGTCTTGGTTTCCGCTGGTATTCATTAGCTTCTTGACGTCTACGCTCAATGTCCATTTTCTGCAAGTTTTTATAATTTTAATAGAATATTTAACTTTATCGACACTCACTCTCCCCACAACAAAAATTTGTTATTTAACTCGCCTTTGTTTATGTTTGTTTATGTTTGTTGTTTAATTGTTGTTGGGAGAGGCGGTCTGGTGGAGTTGGAATTTGAAATATTTTAACGGTCTAACCTGGAATAGTTCAAATTCCTCCTCATTTCGAGCAATCATCTGGTTGACCACTTCATCGTCCGGTACCTCATCCTCGTCGTCATCTTCATTTTCGTCTCTGAGGATCGCTTCAAGCATTTGGCGTCGTTCAGCGCTGCAAAAATGTTTTTTCCATCAATTTTTTTATCTACCAAAGCTTACCCTGTGGAGCGTTGATCGAATTTGCCTGCTTGGATGACTTTTTCGTCCACATTGAGCTGAAATTAAAGGGTATACAAGCAAGTTATTGTCACAATAAGTAACCTTAAAACGAGCAGCAGCCAATATCTTCTCTTCCACACTGTTGGTAGTGACCAATCGAAGCACCCGCACCTCCCTGGTCTGTCCAATTCGATGGGCTCGATCTTGAGCCTGCATATCCTGGTGGGGATTCCAGTCGGAATCAAAGATGATGACTGTGTCCGCAGTTTGCAGGTTCAAGCCCAAGCCTCCAGCTCTGGTAGACAACATGAAAATGAAGTAGTCCGAGCCAGGTGCATTGAAGTCTTTAAGCATCATTCCACGGTCCTCTTGTTTGGTGGAGCCGTCCAATCGCATGTATTTCCATTCTAAAAAATTTGGAGGCTGACTTTTAATGCACTTTGCTACTACTGTATTAAAACCACTCTCACACAAATAATATAACCCGTCCACTTGCCATTGATTCTAAAACGGAAACGAAACTAGGCAAGTATTCGAAGGACTATAGGTACTACCGTATTATAATCACCTTCCCCAAAGTACTTGCGTTTTCTAGGTACATTGACCATATAAAAAGCATTTTTGACCATTTTGAAAGGGATAAAAGGCTATATAGGGAGGGGAAGGGACAATGAAAGGGCCAGTTTCTATGGAAGGCCCACTCAGGTAAAGAGAAGATTTTGAACATAGCTTTGTCAACTGGTCTCTACCGCATAAAGAAGCTCTGGCATGCATGCTATTTTCATGCATCCACAGCCTCTTCTCGAGCGACTTATGTCTCAGGTATGCATGTGTGCGCATCTCTAGCTCTCAAGCCCCCGTCGCCCGCCTAAGGAGCAATACTTCTAGTTTAATTAGCAATCCGAGCAATACCTCTAATCAAAAAATGCACCTAGAGGCACTTTTTGCCCAGTTCGTGTAAGAGAAATGGATGGAATAGCCTTTCAAATAACTGGCCTCATATCACCGCCTTCCCCTCCCAATATAGCCCTTATTCCTCGAGACAATCCAGCCAAGTAACTAATTTAAAATGACCTCTGTATTGGAAGTAGTCCTCCATGATGTTCATCAGCTGAGTCATTTGACAGAAGATGAGAATTCGATGGTTTGTGGCCTTCATTTTGGGCAAAATTCTGTCCAACAGCTCGAATTTGCCGGCAACTCGGTAGAGGTCTTTGCTGAAACAAGTAAAATTAATTTTTTTTTTGCTTTTTAAATGACAATGAGTATGAGTACCCGGAAATAGGTGCCTTCCAGTAATCTTTGCATTCTGATTCAACATTGCTGAAAAGGAAAGGATGATTGCACAACTTCCGCAAGTGCACCACTGTGTTCATCAGGGCTCGTCCTTGCTGCTTCAAACAACATTTTGGAAACTTGACTTTTTGCCTTGGTGCCCCAAGGTATAATACCTTATATTAGGCGATTCTACCATGTTTTGGTTATTGGGGCTGGGCAAAGAGAGTAGGGACGGTCGCGGTTGCGGCTAGCCGCAGCCGCATTTGCGGCTAGCCGCACCGATTTTTGAGAAATAGCCGCAGCCGCACAGCCGCAGCGACAATATTGAAATAGCCGCAAGCCGCAGCCGCAATTTGTGAATAGCGGCACTTAAGAAATTTAGAAATTAAGCCATGATTTTTACAATTTGTAATAATACTGGCGTAAATATGGAGATGGTCAGTTACTTCAAGATGGTATGCGCCCAGCCTGACGATGATCCATTGGAATTTTGGAAGGTAACAATTTTGGGGAAAAAGTTACAATAATTTAGATGTAAGTTATTTG